>VYZW01022610.1:32959-143935 GCA_013401315.1 Balaeniceps rex
CAGGATGTAACAAACAACGAATGAAAATGACTATTAATTATAAGAGCAAATGGTCATAACCTGTCCATGAAAAAAATTAGGTTAAAAATCAGAGACTTCCTAACCGTTAGAGAAGGGGTCCCCAAAATAGGGCATGTGTTTGACTGGATGTGTGTGAATGACAGAAGTATGTGAACACTGATCCAGTGCCTAAACACTTGCAGAATAACTGCTGCTGCTGCTACTGTGGAGGTACCTAACACAAAAGCAAAAAGGTTTTGGGATTGCTGTATTCAGATCCTGGAACAGTCTTCCCATGGGCGAGTGGGAAGAAACTTCCTGCTTTTAAATAGATCACTAAGAACTGGAATGAAACAGAACTTGTAGTTGTTCAACAGGAAAACAGACCTCACAAACCTTTATGTCCTTTACAGTTCTAGATTTCTAGACAGAGAAAATGTCAAAGATTTTATATTCTGAGGAAAAAGAAAAAAAAGAAGAAGAAAAGCTGGGNGAGTTTCATAATTTATGTATCGCAAGACTACTACTTACATGGAAAGGCAGTGAGTTGGCTGGAGAAAAGTTACTGCTGGAATTCCCTAACTATAACTGTAGGATTTATTTTNTTAACATGAAAAAGAAAGAAGGAGCAAAAAGGCAGAGGAGCACAAAAAGAGAAGAGCAGTGATGCCTCTGAAGCTCAGGCTGGCCAAGGGAGAGGGGAGGAGGCACTATGGCATGCAGTGCGGATGTTGTGGTGGAGAATATCAGAGGCTGGAATTCATGCATTCCCAGGAACTGCTGAGTTCATGCATTCCCAGGAGCTGAAGAAACCACTCATATGAAGACACCTCTACTACGTGGGGGGCTGGATAAATACCCTGGTAGTGCTGCCCTTCTTCCTCTACTCTCTGAGCTGGGGCAGGAGGCGTGATAGCAACTAGTGCCATTAGTCACCGGTTGTCCCAGTCATCTCAGGCTCCAGAGGCAGCAGAAACTCAAACCCCCTGCAGCTCATACTGTGAATTTCTTTTTGATATGCTCTCCTTGGCTGCTAGCTCTCTCATCAGCTCTTCCTAAGGGAGATAAAGACAATCCTAAATAAAATTTTATCCTTCTCTAAAGTGGCATCTCAGCTATGTATGCTGGGATCTGTCGCCACTGCAAAACTCTCTTGAGAATACTGCAAAAATAGTTGGTATTTGGGTAAATCAGAAGGGGAGCTACCACCTTTGGATTCCTAGTGCCCTGTCAGATGAATACCGGGAGAAGCTAAGACAAGTCTGAAGTAAAAGGCCCATGTTCTTGTTCTGTTCCACAGTTTGGACACACACGCTCTAGCCCATCGGTTGGAATACAAGAAACAGTTAACACACAACCCTGTACATTTCCCAGTGGAAAACTGGACACACGCTTTACTTACTGGTTTTGAGGTAGCACAGGGAGCTGGTGTCATGATAGGAGGCTTGGCTGCACTTTGAGATGGAGGCAAAGAAAATCTCTGCCCTGTGTCCGGAGGTGAAGAACAGAGAATCCGTGTTTCTAGTCTCTCAGGCTCATGCTTATAGGATTCAAGAGGAAATGTGGGTTGCTTGGTCACTTGTGTTGGGGTAGATGGAGAAGAGGAGAGGCCAGAGGCTGTAAACAAGTATAATTACCAAAGATCAGTTCAGAAGAAGAGCAGACAGAAATCTCAGCTTTACAGTGAACCTGTATTTTTTCATCACATTTCCCCAGACTAAAAGTATGCATCTCACCTCCTCGTTTATGAAAGGGAATTGCTCTGCCTTGCCATTAAAACTCTTTTAATCATTCAACTGGTTGAACTGTCTGATCCATTTACAGGGAGGCATAGTGGCAAGACGAGAGTGCCGGAGGTTCGTACTGTATTAACCTCCTGTCTGATTGCTTATTTCTAAAATGAGCCTCAGGACTGGTTTTACTTTATTGTTATCATTTTAATACTCCTGTGAGTCTCAGGATTACCTCTATCTCGTGGCAAACGGCTCAAGAGCTTTAATGGTTGCTTTTTCTTCTTTTTCATTATTTTAACAGTATCTCAGCCAGCAGTTAGACTAAAATGAGGAGCAGAGGTGAAAAGAAACAGGGCATATTTCCCATGAGCCTCAGTCTGCTTTCTATAAGGCTCCCGGCAGTGCCTTTATACAAACTAGAATTGTTTTCAGCAGCCTTTGAGGAGAAACATTATTTATATCTTTTGCTGAAAATCAATATCAACAGCAGATCATTTCTCTTGTGAGCATCCTGGTTTTATTTGACATGTGTATGTACCCCAGCTGTATTTTTGGTTACATTCTTAGGGCAGTTCTGAATTGTGATCAAACAGATCATTTAAGCTATATTTATTATCCATTTAAGAACCAGCAGACATCCACAACCAATTAGAAAATTCTAGTTACATCATCTGTGTTTCTTGTTATATCTATATCTACATCAGCAAACAAAGGACGATTCTCTTACGCCAGCATAAATCAGGGCAGACTTAAATGCATAAAAACTATGAGGCTGAACAGAGCTACATATTTTTAAGTTATTTTTAAGATCTCTGAATTTGGTTCACTTCTTGTACTTCCAGGGATTTGTGCAGATGATCAGTTAGTCCAGAGGGGACTCAAGTCCATCGAAAGGAAGCAGATAAGATAGCATTTAATAAGCATAAAATCCCAAGCCATTCAAACAAGCATTTGGGAACATGATTATGCATCTTCATGATAAGTCTAGCTTATCTTCTCGGTGGGAGCTTTCAAGGCTCCACCAGAGATTTTGGCACTAGAGATTTTTTCCCGTTCAGAAGCTTTGCATTGGTGTACACGCAGCCTCCACTGGTCCTTCCTTTCAACCCAGAGGTAAAGTGCATTAGTACAACTCACTTTATACTCATTACCTCTCAGTGTCACATTTTACCTTGCAGACAGCATTTTCAAAGAAAACTTTGTATTGATGGAAAGTAAGAACAAAACAGTAATAACTAAGATGCTAGACTCAGAAGACTAGAAATCCAACAACTCAGGGAGGGATCTATTACTTGAAGAAACTATTACTCCTGACATATCTGGGGAAGAGTTACCATATCTTATGATTAAAGGAATTAATGAGGAATTTAGGTAACTGTTCTTTAGCTATCATCCTTCATTGAAAACAACCTTTCTTGATGGCTTTTACATACGAAGAGACTTAACTTTAAGAGAATAGAATCACTCATCAAGAAACCTGCAAAATAATTAGGCTCTAATGTGTTTTATTTGTAGTGGTTTTAGTGTAATGTATTTATTTCTTAATATTTTTATTTCTTAATATTTTTTTATTTCTTAGTATTTTTATTTCTTTCAAAGAAAATCTTAACTCTCACTGAAAAATTTTAGCTTTGCTGGAATCAAACAGGACCCCCTACTCAGTCCCTCTCTTCAATCCTTTTCCAAAATTGTAGCTGCCCTCCAAGGGCTTCCATTTCATTTCATAAAGAGACCTGCAGCTCTGCCAATCAAGCAGCAATAACCACAGATCCAGTGGAAATGTTGGCTAATGTGACATGCCACGGGGTGAGGCAAGAAGAATAACCCTGGTATTTTGAATGTCCTCAACTTCAGCTGATTTCAGTGGGACTGGAGAGTGTTCCACATCCTGAAGGATTAAAAGGACACCTAACTTGCCTGTTTGTTTTTTGCTTACAAATTTAGATAAACAGTTCTGGGGAAGATGTGTTTTTATGGATGTACAAATGCTTCCTGAGTGCCCAGATTGGGGTTTGAGATGGATGGTAGCTGTAATTGATGCAAATGTAAAACCACTAAAAGGGAGAAACCCACCATTAGATCTTAAAGTCTTGCTGCTGGGATGTGTTCATTGTGCGCTAATGTACCCAGCAAGTCTACAAAAACCATTTCCAGTATCAACAAGCTCTGCCAAAAGAGCTATTACCAGGCATAAGGAAACCGCATATTCACCGTCCTAACAAGGCTGGCCTGCCAAGCGTAGAGGACATCTATAGGACACAGGAAAATGTGGATCAAAGGAGACCAAAGAAGTAACATCTCTTACATCCTATGAAAACTATTGCCACCTCATTACAGATGTGTAACAGCACAGCCAGGACAGACAGCGTGGTTTCCATTTTATAAGAACATTCACTGGTGGCGAGTCTCCTTTCGGACGCCAGTCTGGGACACTTGGCATGAGTTTTTATGGATGAAGAGCATCTGTGACTCCAGGAACTTTACTGGGAGCACTCTGAGCCTTAGAACCATCTGTTTCAACTAGGTACTTAAGACATCAAGTACTCACTGTGAGGCACACCCTAAGAATTTTTCTGTGACTCAGTTTCCGCACAGAGGTGGAGGGAAAATTATAATTATTTTGCAGGGTATTTGATTAAATTATGTAATTATACTTTTCAATCTTTGCTATTGAAAAGCCTACCTTATAGCACTGTTGTGGTATCAATGTTATTTACATTTGTACAATACTGAGATTGAAGCACTAATCCCATAGGAAATGTTAAATATTTTTATGATTATTAAAACAAAAGACTTTTGGATGCTGTGATACAGCTCAATGTCTTAAACCCTACAAAGGATTTTATAAAAGCCTGCCACATAAAAGAATGAAAATCTGTAATATATCCCCAGATCAAAATCAGTTCAGGAGTAACAGAACTTTGTATTAACTTTATTCCTATTGGACTGCCATCTGAACAGGCAGCATTGGTGTGAATATATAGTTATGTGTACATGCAGTAGCTGCCCTGTTCTACTACAAAAGAAGTCCATTGAAGAGACAAGAAACAGCTATATCCCATGGCTGAAAACAGTTCATTTTGGAGAAAGTATGCATAAAACAATTAAGCAGTGAAAACTAGCCAGCAATTCTAGAGTCTTCTATAATGAAGCTCAAGAAATTCAGTATGTACATCGGATTTTGGAGAAGAAACAATCTTTGGCTGCAAACTCTACTGGTTCTGGTAACAAGATTAACTGATAGGCAAGTAATTATCTCTTATGCTAACATTTCTTTCATCAGACAATCAAATGCATAATGAAATGTGACATTTTCATGTTAAGAAACTAAATAGTTCTTCCTTTTTCCATAACATAAAACAATAATTTTAGACAAAAAAATAAAAAAGCGAGAAAAAAATCTAGCAGATCAGTTACTGTGTCACCGGCTAACACAAGGTTTTGTCCTGTTTTATATTGATCATCCCTGTCCAGTTTTAAAACAGTCCAAGAATTTTGCTTTGTTCTGATTCATCCTGACATTTCCTTTCTAGGGACAAAACAAGAGCAAAAAAAGAGGATAACTTTGTGGTCTCCATATTGATGAATCATAAGGCCTAACATTTGCATAACTGAATATGCATGTGATAAGAATATTCATAAGACTATATGAATACGTGGTGCAAAATTGCATTAATGTAAAGAAACAACTTTCGTATTATAGTACCTTTACTCAGAATATGCATGTGAGATCCTAACAGAACTAAATAGCACTAGTCTTCATTTTGAGCAAAATGGGGCTATCTCCAGCTGCCTTCTCCCTGTGACAGTGTTGTCTCTGATGGCACGTGGTGATGGCCCAGCATTCAGTTCTGTGCCTGTATTCGAGCAGCTTCAGCTGGGATCTAGCTGCACATCGCAGGCTGGATGCCAGTGCCCCAAGAAAGCACTGCTGTAACAGCAGAGCCCACAACTTCGGCCCAAGTTAGCACGCAACACTAACTGGCATTTAGTTGGTTACAAACATACAAAAATAATGTTGCTACCTTCACTTGTTTCTCTAGGTTTTTGCAACTATTTCTTTCAAATAAAGCCCTGATTTTGCACGGCATTAAGTTCTCCACCCACTTGGGCATTCTGATCCAAACCAGCCTTCCACTGATACATAACAGGAAAGGACAAAGCGCTACGTTGTCATTCGCGTACTCTCAAGGGAAGGGGGGTGGCTGCCCTCCTAAATTTCCTACATTCCCCGGGTGACACCCACAATTAGTTCTGTCACCTACATTTCATGCCTGACCTGGCAGGATGCATCTGGTGGTTTCTGGGCGGAAGGATGCTCGCAGCCCAGTGATCCCCGCCAAAGCCTGCCTTTTATATCGACCCTTTTCCAGAAAGAAAAACAGCCCCTGCCCCCAGGAACCTTCGGAGCCACCTGCCCACAAATGATGCTGCTAGGGATTTCAGGGATGTGCTAATGCTCCTGTACAAAAGGCTGCCTTCGGGTGGTTCGGAACAGAGTCGCACTCCCATGGTGAGGGCCCAAAGGATAGAGCCAGCAGCCTGCTCTCAAACTTTGCTTTTGTATTTGTGTGCTTAAGATGAAGTTGCTAAAACTGGTGAGAGTTACTAGCCATGAAAAATAAATTACTTTTGCAGTTTACCTCTTCCTAGGAATCACACTTCAGTATTCTCTCGTCCTGTACCTGATTAAGCAGATAATGCCATTACTAACATATAAAGCTGTTGCTAAAATAGCTTTCCAAGTTTATATATAGGGATATATTCATTTACCATTTAGACTGAAACTTCTCAGAAAACAACAAAAGGAATTTCCATTTGCAGTGGCTCCATGTGACACTTTTTGTCTGATTCCTTCCCAGGACAACACTGTCCTTTCATTTCCATTCTTCAGCTGGCAGTGAAACAGAGAAGGCAGCAGGCTGTGGCTGCTGAATTTTAAGTAGTTAGCAGCACAAGTGAATCTGAGTTGAGCCGGCTGTTCATTAAGCTGATTCACTCTTCAGACACAATACTATGTTAATTTTGACACATAAGCAAATTGATGCAAATTATGTGAAATGAAGTTTAATGCCACTTAATGGCATTATGAACCCGTAGGCAGATAAAAGGCTACTGGCTGTTTCTATTCAAATAGTACTGGTGATATTGACACTAAGTGTTGTAAAATACCTGTTAGTTAAAAAAATTAAATAAAATTAAGCCTGAAAAGTAATCTTAAGAGTTATTGTACCAAAAAATATGATAGATACTGCCCAGGAAATTTTCTGCTGTATCTAGCATTTTCACTTACACACCAATTCAGGATGCCTCCCACCCTACAAGAAGTACAGCTTCTACCGTTGAACCATAGAGCCTATATCTGTGATCAACAGTGCATCACTCGTACAATGGCCAGGCCTTCCAGTCCTTCATCTAAGCTCCCTCGTTCCCCCTGAGCAGCATCTACCCATCTTCTCCCAAGTAACAAGTGACAGGACAAGAAGAAACGGCCTCAAGTTGCGCCAGGGGAGGTTTAGATTAGATATTAGGAAAAACTTCACAGAGAGGGTTGTCAAGTATTGGAACAGGCTGCCCAGGGAAGTGGTCAAGTCACCATCCCTGGAGGTATTTAAAAGACGGGCAGACGAGGTGCTTAGGGACATGGTTTAGTAGTGGACAGGTACGGTTGGACTCGATGATTTTAAAGGTCTTCCAACCAAATGATTCTATGATTCTACCCTAGCTGCATTAGGAAGCACATTTGTTTCTGAACAAATTACTGAAACAACTCCAGGGCTTTTCATGTAGCTGGTACACCATTCAATGGAAAACTTACTTGTTTCCAAAAACATCTTTCAGATTTTTTTATTAATCAAAGGAAGAGTAAAATACACCCTTTAAGTCATTAAAATATCGTATGCTGTCTGGAAAGCTTCACAGGGAAATGTACATTTTTGCAGTAAAAATCTAATTTCTTTATATTAGTTCAAACATAGTAAAGGAAACCACTCCTTAAGTGGTCTCAGCCACAGAAATACCTGAACCTGAAAGCACCAACTTTTGCTTTAGAAGCTATTTCACTCTCTAAAACCTTAAGACAAAGCCATATCAGTTTCCAGGATTCAGCCCATTCTCCTCTACTTGTGGTCTATTTACGTGCCTAATCAACACTGGTATCTGTGGAATCTGCAATGTAACACCTTTTCCTCCTAAAATGGAGAAAACCAGGGAGCTGAAAAGGTTTATTAGTACAGTTTTGAGAATTCTTCTTTCTGAAGATGTCGAGGCCCCTTTATGAGGAAAGGCTGATCAGGAGAAACACTTTTGCAACGCTGTATCCTTCAAAGGGTTTATGGCAGATTACTCCTGCACTGCTGATTAGACAGAGGATCTTCCACCTTGCCCAGAACTGTACATTGCTTATCTTACATTTGTTAAATGTACTTGACAAATCTGGAAAGACTCGACACGTTATGTCAGCATGGCTTACAGAACGTAACTGAAATAGTATTTCATTTCCTTAGAGCAGCTTTTCAAATACCCACCCTCTGGGAACTGCAAGCAGGCTACACCACCGGTCTCAGATAAACAGGGTTTTGCAGGCCTTGGGAGCTTTTGGGTTTGTGTCGTTTTGCCTTTTCAGAGTGCACTGCGAGGTTCTGGATAAGTTACCGAAGCAGTCATCACCTCTGCGCCCTCAGGCTGGATCAGTCTGACGGGCTCCCAGCCACGGGGGATCTACCCTGCAGAGCTCCCCTCATCCCACTGCGCAAGCACCCTTGCAGGTGGTTTCTACCCTCTCCTCCCAAGCTTAGCACCTTTTTGAGATTGAAACCTCCACAGTGAGCCCGCATTTTCACACTTAGTTCTTAATAGTTATGCTCCACAACTAGATGAGTTTCACCACTTCTGGCTTTCCATTGCCTGTTTTCAACAGACTTGTGTTTTTCCTTTATTCAGCAGACAAATTTCTATCAGAGTACATGAGTTGACCAGGGGCCTTGATTGTCAGGAAAGAGGTGGCTGTCAAGGGCTGTGAACTTGGGCTCTTAGGGCTATAGGCAAGCTGCAGGAAGTAGTATATGGGATCCAGAGACGTACACAATCACGCATTTGTTGCTTTTAAAACAACAAATATATGGATCCAAACACAGCAAGCAGAGACCAGAAATCCTGGCATAGAGCATCCCTCCCAATGGGATTTTTCTAGTTCTCGTTGGTAGGAAGGTTCCAGTCTGGCTTCTAACTCCCAATTTTCTGCCACCGCTTCTCCTTCGCCTTGCAAATACTGGAGAGAATACCATGGGCAAATAATTCATAGCAAAGAAACCGAGATCGGCCACAAGCTTGATGGCAAAGAATGGCTTTTTTTGGTTTTGTTTTTTTGAGACAGCCAAATGCACATTCCACTGCTGTTTGACAGCCTGACAGGTGATAAATGAAGAGGTCCTGGTAATGGCTGGGGTAGCCATGGAATAAGTGCCTGAGCCAGGCACGAGCAATTAGCTCAGCATGGTAATTATATTGAGAGACTCAGCACCAAGACTTTACCAGACACCATGTGGCCGTGGGCAGCACGCACTGTCAGAAACTCAGGCAGCACGTACCTTGCCAGCACGGGTGCCAAGGATAGGAGTCAAGCATTAACAGTGATCCTCAGAAAGTAACAGCATGATGGGGAAACATCCTGTAGAACCACAAGAAGCCGAAGGAGGAGGTTTGCCATGCATCTCTATGAGAAGCACATGAAAGCAAAGAATGCTTTATCCTCCTGTGCATCCACCACCCACTGATTGTGGGGTCAAGAAGCTTGCAAATACCAGCTTCTTGCTTTCTGAATCACCTGGCTAACTTTCCAATCCTGCCGCTGACAGCAGAGCAAGAGGAGTTTAAGAGTGCCACCTTCCAAATGGCTCCTGCTGTACGCAAACCCAGGACTGCTGATAATGGGATATGACATTCTGCAACCGCTGCCTGGGGCTAACTGCTGGGTTATAACAAAAGCCAACTGTGCAGTACTATGGTACTAATCTAAAAAGCCACTAAAATGAAAATCAATCACTCCTCTTCATTCAAACTGCGCTGGAAAGACACATGACACCTGTGCAAACCCCGAGTTTCTTTTTCTGATCCAAACCAGATGACTAATGAGTGTCAGCCAACCCATGCAAATAAGCCACGTGCAACAGTTGGCCCTTACCAACATACTGATAACTGGTGAAAGAAAAGTCTCTTCTGACTTGCCAGCCCCGTATCAGCACATTAGCCAGGCATAGCACTGCATCACATGGCAGAGATTCACATGGTCACTTGTACTATGTGCTGGTTATAGCCGGCTGCTGTCAGAAACAATGCCTACAGCAGGACTACTTCATTTACTTAATACACCACCTGGCATTTAAACTTTGACAGAGTACTTTGTGTTCAGAGGCTTTAATGAAATAACTTTTGTTTTCTATTCTAGCAAAGACGTCTGGCTGCTAAAGCTAACATTTAACAGCTCTTTCCACATTAACCTCAGTTGTCCTATCTAGGCTTTCTTTGCTGTTTTGAGCCAAGCTGAGCTAAATGCTCCCCTGCCATTACGGAAAGCTGCAAACCACCTGTCTTTGGTGACACTTCAGTGTCAGATGTCTGTCTCTCCATCACCCTGTCCTCTGCTAGAGGCTGTTATAACTGCTTTCTGCCCCGGCGCCCTCTCCCTGGTTTTGCACAGCAAAGCTTCCAAACCACAGTTACCATCATCATCATTTGCGTTTTGCTTCTGGTAGTGCCCACTGTGTGCAGCGTGCCTCACAAACGTAAAAGGTAACACAGGCCCCGACCTGAAGGGTTTACATTTTGACAGGCAAAGGAAAAGAGGAGGAAAATTAAGGGGGGAGAGGTGGGAGGGGGAATGTTATATGCACAACATAAAAGACAGGTTTGGAAGTAATTACTTGCTTGTTATGAGGCTTAATTTCACACTTACGGATTTCATACTTAATCACTGCACTAAATGTCAGCTTTTTAAAAGCAGCTGCTTGGGGGGGGGTCCAGAACAAGGTAAGTTGTTGCTTCTCCTATGATTTATGATACACTCTTCCAACACAAATTTTAAAAATGAGGGAATTGAGGCAAAGATTTTCCTAGCTCGCTTGCTCTAAATCAGTGCCTTAACTGCATACTTTATTTCTGTAACATGCTAAAGCAGAGGAACACCCCATGGAAACTGAAAAAAACCCAAAGATTTTACAAATATGTCATTAGAGGTCCAAATTAACGAAAAGAACAGCCTAAATCCGAGCCTGCAGAACCCCACTGAAATCACTGTGGGTGATTTCATCTGCATAGTACATCTACTCTCTGTGTAACCGAGAGACAGAATATTAATGCACATAAAGACCACTAGGATATCCATTTACAGCGTACGCATGAAAGCTCCGGGGCTGGCGCCAGGGGAATGCATACTGTAGTGCTGCACACAGCCACGACCGCACAGCAAGAAGGCAAGCGTTGAGACTGTGCCACTCTCTGAGGTTCGGAATAGCAGGTTATAAGGCTGTTGGAGCAGAGTCTTCAGGACTTGGGTCCTGGGACCTGCTCTCTATTTAATTTATCAGCTTATATTAGTCTCAGTTTCCTACTCTTACAATGAAGAAAATCACTCTAGAGGTGCTAGTAAAGGCGTCAGAGTTACAGCTGGATTGCAAGTCTCACAGCACAGTTTACTTTTGTTTATTTTCTGCAATGCGTACAAGGGCACTGAGGGGAGAGTAATTATCTGCAAAGTACTCCAAGTCCTCAGGAAAGCTGTAGCTAGAGAATGAAGTTGTAATTTGCAATTGCTTTGCTTCTGAAATTCATGTTTTTCAAACCCTCTGTTCTTCTCTTATTAAAAGAACAAAAAAATCTCCCTTTCTAGCTCTTTTCAAAATTCAGCAGGAGTCCAAGCACTGCTTCAGCCTGTGGCATTTGCCTCTCCCCACTGTGTCTGACTCAGACTTCTGTCTCATCATAATTCCTATCTTGCTAACCTGGGAATTAATCTTTTCGTGCACATATGGCACAGCGGAGACGGCACAGTGCTCTCTAGCACACCTACCAAAGCCTTCTGAAGAAATAACTGATGACTTCATGGCTCTTGTTTGATTGAAAATAAATTGCTATGGGCCTGCTCCTGCTCCTTATGCCACTTGGTAGTATAATTTCCATTGCCTTCGTTGGTACTGGATCATGCTTTTAGCTGAACATTAGTGCAGTGAACGGCTGCTTTCTCTAGACACTAGCCTGCTCAGAGGCTAGCCCTCTCCTTCCCATGAAATGATCCACACCACGCTGCCTTTCTTCTGCCTTTCACAATTAGATCTTGAAGCGATGTAGATTACAACTAACCTCAGATCTCTGTCCTTCTGGTTAGTCCTAATCCAGACCAGTTTCCCAATGCAGTACAAACACTCGTCCTGGCACAAGTATGAGGGCAGCGGGAAAGGAGCCAGGAAGAAAGCAGAATCACTTTGTACAGTGGCATTGCTGGTTTATACCACTCAAAGTGTATAGAAAACTACAGCCCAAGTTCTTCTAATAATTGCTCTGAACAGAGTTGTCCATCTAGGATCTGGTTGAGGGCACAAGGGAGAAAAAAGGGGAGAAGGCAGCTGCACAGCCACGAACCAAAACCACAACTATATCAAAAGACTTAAAATATGCCCTGAATTGGGATGTACTTATCTACCACTGGCAAGTCCATGCTTCCCATACATGATGAATCAGTTACCATCTTATTTTCTTCTCCCAGCACAGAAGCTGGGTAAGCTTAAAATCAAACGAAGCACCGTCCTTTTGCCTTGATTCTCTACCCTCTTACCAATAAAGTAAGCACTGTCATGATACCCAGCAATGAAATGGGGCTGAAGAGCAGCGATATCACATCTGTACATCAAAGCTTCAGCATGGAGCCAGGAGGTACCCCAAGAGGCTATCCGAGGTGTACTGAAAGGTACCTCTACAAAATTTTAGATGCTGGTGTTGCCACAGCTGTGCAAGTCAAACACGCTTAGCAAGCATGCTACATGCTCAACAGAGTCATGAGCACTTGCACCCATCCTACTTAAGAGTTCATCCAGAAATGAATCCCTATTTTGTTAACAAAAGCCCAAAGGGAACTTTAAACACATACCTGGATAAATATCAGTCACATGAAATGAACAAACACTCACCCTGGGATATTTAATGATCCTATTATTTTGGAGGTCCCCTTAAACTCCATCATCTTAGTCTTCTTATCTGCCCATGAGTAAAATTCAAACTCAAGGGAGGGGACTAAACTTTAGTGATGTCCATTGCATTGGATCAACCAACACCTGGTCCGATTTTATGTCTCTATTGCCAAGTGTTTATATTGACCACACACATTTCTGATATTTCTGTGTCAACTACATGATGCAAGGTTGGCCCATGCCTTCCCATCCACACATGCTTTCTTGACTCCTGATCTACCTCCTTCTTCTGCAGATCAAGCATCTCCTCTCCTCTCTACACTTCCTGCTTAAAATGTTAAACGCTGCACTTCAGGTCTGCTAGAGACTGATGCTATTCGAGTAAGTTAGAGGAATTCCTCACACATTTCCTTTTTTCTTGTTATTTCACCTTCTGTTTGCAGGGTGATTTAAACCTTCCTCATCCACTTGCCTACTCAGCAGAGCACCTGCAAGACCAACCCCCAAAAGCACACTACAGGGTGGCTTCCTTTGCTTGGCTGCACAACAGGTTGCAGCTGATACCTCCTCTCAACACCCAGCTCTGTGGTGCTGCAAGCTTCTGGCAGGAAGGAGCAAAAGTGCCCTTCAGCAGAGCATGCTTACATTTTTCCGAAGGGCTGGCCAGGCAATTTCCCTCTCCAGGAAATCCTTCCCCTCCCTTGTCATCCAACCCCAGCTTCACCCCACAGCCCATCCCAGGTCACTATTACAGCATGCCTCCATCACATGACGGCAGTCACATTCCCAGCTTGTTTTACTCCTCAGAGCTGTCATCCTGTTATAAAGCGTATGAAAACAGTAGAAGCCAAAAGGACTCAGCATGTTGAGAGTGAGCAGCACCTAAACAGCAGACTCTTTGGAGCAGGGGACACCTTCATGCCAGAGATTTCCCTCACTCAGTGGGGAAATCTGATCTATTTAAGCAGATCTACCTTTGCTCTTTCATTCTGCCTTCCCCCCCCCCATCACCCCAGTTCTCATCCTTTTGCAGGTGTCTCCCCAAGTCCCTGCAGACTTTGGTCCCATTCCTGCACACCAGCATCGGCTGTGGACAGGCAGTTCACACTGACACTCCAACTATCCTCATTTCACACTCAAGTTAATACTCTAAAGCGGGGTAGGGATTTTACAGCCATTGCTTCAGTCCTCAGACTCAGGAAGGCTGAGCTGTCTCTGTTCACGTACAAGACAGCTAAGTGACAAACCCAGAGGACTAGCACACTTTAAACTCTAGAAGCTAGGCAAATCCAGCAGCCGTAAAAATCATGTAAGGCGAACAGAGTGCTTGGTGCTTCCATCGCATCAGGCAGAAGTTCAGTGCATCTCCCAGCAGGTATGTTTGCAGAGGCCCTTCCTCCAAGCTTGCTACTTCTCTGACTAGGACAAGGCAATATCTGAAAGCTCAGACAAGAGATGCAGACAAAGTCTATGATGTGAACATTATATATACTACAAGGGGAAAAAGCAGAAACAACTCCGACTGGCTAACGTGCCAGAGAAGGAAAGCATGGACAGGTCTTAAATATCTGATCTTGGTATCTCCTTCCCTTCTCGGTATCTTCCTTCCGTGAGGAAATGGCCTCAAGTTGCATCAGGGGAGATTTAGATTGGATATTAGGAAAAATTTCCTTACTGAAACAGTGGTTAAGCATTGGAACAGGCTGCCCAGAGAGGTGGTGGAGTCACCATCCCTGGAGGTGTTCAAAAAATGTGTAAATGTGGCACTTCGGGACATGGTTTAGTAGGGATGATGGTGTTGGGTTGATGGTTGGACTAGATGATCTTAGAGGTCTTTTCCAACCTTAATGATTCTATTCTATTCCCTAGATGGATCATTAAGAACGCTACATCCATTACCAGAAGAAGATCTGCATTAGAGAACAACCTGCAGACAGTGATCTGACCGTCTGTCCTATTGTTTTCTCTAATTCTACAATGGTCAAGGAAAGGAAAGGTACAGAAGACACCTATGCCCTTTTATTTAAGGCTTTAACCCCTCAAGATTCTCTGCACGCGGGGGCAGACGTGGAGAGGGTCTTCAGAGAAGGCTGTGAGGAGGGAACCTGAGGGCAGCACCAGACGTCCTGGGGAAGGGATGGCTCCACCAGCCAGGACCAGATCGAGCAAGTGGTGAGGCTGCTGCAACAGCCCTAGCAGAGCCGCTCTAATGCTGCTCTTCAACTCAGAGTAGATGATTACTGCAACCTCCACCCCACCGCCCTGTCACAGCTGGAAACGGACAGGTTCAGGGCTGCACACCAGGAAGAAAGTACGTTCAATGTAAAACCTTCTGAAGAGCAGGACGCCTCTTCACAGGACAAGTGCGATCTTGGCAAGAGGAGCGGGTGCGTCCCTGCTAACCTGCCCCGGCCCCCTGTGCAGGTCCATGTGATGCTCAGGCAGCCGAGCAGGGTGCTGGTTATGCAAGTACTGACTCAGATGTCACGGAGCAAAGCCAACACCGCAAAGGCCGTGGTGAACAACTGTCAAATGATAAAAGATTTCAGTCACTGCTGACTGAAGCTGGATTTAACCTAGCAGGGAAAGGCTTTGTATCTCATTACCAACCTGCTGCGCCAGTCACTTCCCTCCCCAGCTGCACTATTTTGACCTCATTTCTGAAAATAAATGATGAGCTGTTTTCTCCTTGTAACAAGTAACTATTGCACTGGAAGGCTGGTTGCTTTCAGTTGTTAAAGCAAGGCAGTGCTGCAACCCATTCCTCGAAGCACGGGCAGCTCCAGACAAGAGCATCACTACCCCAATCCCTGCATATCCCCTAGATACGCAGGACTCCCATTCGGAAAGCTGTTTAGATTGAATCTGCCTCCACAAACAGACCATGACAAGTTTTTGGGCACTTCTGCAAGTAGTAAACTGCTATATATTACCCCAGTTTACTGAATGTTGGCAAAACTGTATTTGATGCTGAGAGTCATCTGCTGCTGCTCAACACAAAAGAATCAGTCAGAAAGACCAGCTGGTTTTAAAGAGCCATCTAGATAAGGGTTTGTGGCTGATAGCTCATTAGCTGAGCCAGGTCTTGCAAAAAACAGTTGAGAAAGAGACTGGTGTCTAGTCCTTCCAGTCCAGATTCAGAGGACGTAAGATGAGGAGACTCTAGTTGCCAAGAAAACCACATCCTTTGCTTTCCTGAGCCTCTATTTTTTCTGACAGCTGATTATGTTCCTGACACCTCCAGAAAAATAGAAGATGAAACTGCAGAGACAGCAGGAACATATGATCCTTAACTCCTACCAACCAAGAGCTTACATATTGACTGCAGAGAACATCAGGAAGTTCTGCAATGTTCTCCTTTCAAGAGAGGACAGGATAGTACTGAATAATGTTTCCCTAAGATTTATCCTTACAGGCTCTTGTCACATCAGGGAGCTTGCACCACTCGTTCCATCACACTGTAAAGCTGTGGCCCCAGGAAGCTTTTTTTTCCCCTCTTTTTTTTTTAAACTATTGTGTTGATTAAACAGACATACTCTGCCGAAGTTTCACCACTGTAAAAGCAATTCAATCACTGTTTTGTGGAAGGTAGCTGGTATTTAGCTGACACCTTTTTCTTGATGCAGGACTGAACATGAAGCATCACCCTGAAGTTCTGCTGAACTTGAACGGGATCCAGCTTGGAACAACTCAGCTGTATCGGTGTTGGACCATGGTTGGTACAAGCTGAACACCAGCCCAGGCCAGCTGAGACCTTCGGACCATCACGTGGCTGGCCCCTAGCCTTGCAGAGCTCATGTCTGAGGTATTCACACTATGGGGAGCCAAGTGTGGGATCTCTGACACCATTTGCCTTAGCCCTGTCCGTCCCAGTGATGCAAAAGGAACGCTCAGCCCTATTCCAAGCACAGATTGTGCCAGGTTCTGCCACCCCACAAAGTCCTGGAGTTTGGGTGAAAGCTACTTCCTAGCACAGACTCGAAACTTTACAGGGTTAAGACCAGCAAACACAGCTTTTTGAGAAGGCACTGGCTTCCATTTGACTGTGGTAGCAGCAAGAGTGGTAGTAGGTTTAAACCTGGATGAGACGGGAGCTGGGTGCGCTGGTACCACTGGTACCAAGCAAGCAGAGCAGGAAGGTTGAGAGCTCGGGAGCTGGGGGGGCAGTTTCACCAAAATTATGCTTATTTGTGTTACTCTGTGCTCTGAGTGCATTGCTTCATCTCAGTAAACAAAGTCACAATGAAATTAAAGGGCTCTGACAGTGAATCAAAACTATTTAGTGTGAAGGAAAATAATCAGACCTGGATAGGGGGCTTGGGCACAGCTGGCCGCAGGAGGAGGTGAGTGCTACAGAAACAAAAAAGATATCAACAAGAGCGGGCTTAGCCACTAAAATGGCCAAGGTAAACAAGGCACAATCTGTGCTAGTCCCTCAGCAATATGCAATTAGAAAAAGGATCCCTGATGGACGTAATTATGTAACTTTGTCATTGCTGAGACGTGACGGTGCTAATCGATGACCTTGCTTCCCCATGCCCCGTGTCCTACCAGTGGTGAAAGTGCTCCCGGCCACTGCACAACTATGTACTATGGCAGCATGCAAGAAATGGGTAGAAATAAATCCATGCAGGAACAACAGAACACATTACTAACTATATTTTGTTTCATTCCTTTGATCTGTCACCTGAAATCAATGAAAATCCAAAAGAAAATATCCCAAGCCTGTGCTGAAAAAAATATATATCACATTGTTTTCATTCACATTGATAAATCCTTTTCCATTTTTCTCTTGTTGATCTCTAGAGCTGGAGTTTTCATGACATTTTGC
This sequence comes from Balaeniceps rex, assembly GCA_013401315.1. NCBI lineage: Eukaryota > Metazoa > Chordata > Aves > Pelecaniformes > Balaenicipitidae > Balaeniceps > Balaeniceps rex. The sequence goes on from VYZW01022610.1 coordinate 50,704, forward strand.
TCTGGCTCTGTTTTCAACACCACTGATGATAAATACATGCCAGCAGCTGGCTGAAGCAACAGTTGCTGCAGATCCAGTGTCAGAGCGTGACAGACATGTGGATGGCTGCTGTAGATGGGGGGACACGCAACCGGGGACCCTGTGATTCCCAGTCACGTGCCATAACGTGATCAAGGAAAATTGGCTCAGTCCTTTCCCTCGATCTCCTTCTTCTCCTCCTCCCCTTCCCTAAGGAGCTGTCGGCTTTCCTCTCTCGCGCTTGGAGCCATTTGGTTTGGCTGACGCTGGGGATCTACCTAAATTAAATTGAACCAAGACAGGAGAAATGTGTGCTGAACACAAGGAAACTATCTGCCAGCAATATATATGAAGCGAAGGATGCAGGAAATGCCTCAATATTCACAGCCATCCACAGCCACTTCATCCCTCTTTTACTCAGCTCTGGGCTCTCCCAGAGACCTCTCAGGCAGATCTAAAATCTTTAGCCGAGGGCCTTCTCTGGCTCCCCAGAAGGCTTTCCTTCCTTTTTACTGAGCAATGATGCTGAGGAGGGCGAAGGTCCCCTTTCCTGCTGCCTGCAGGCTTTTCTTTACTGTTCCCCCTCTTTCCAGAGCAGCGCTCTTCCCAGTTCTTCTCTTCCCTATCTCTCCTCCTTGTCTGTCGATTCCTCCTCCAGCACCCAATGAACAGGACCCAAATTCAGGACTAAGTTTAGAAATAATCATGCAATTCCACTGGCAGAAGACAAGTGTCTTTGATGACATCAGCAGCAGAGATAGGGACCTTACTGGGAGCCAGGTGCTGTCCTTGAGGGGACTTCATTCCCTTGTGAAGATTACAGGGACAAACTGTGCTGAAAATGCTGACTTTGCTATGTCCCCCTACGTCCCCGTGGGGATTACGGGACTCTACTAACAAACCTCCCCCTTCCCCTCCTCTACCGGCAGTATCCCCTCACTCATGGTGCTTCTGTTCCCGGGGTTTGCTGGGGAAGAGGATGCAGGAGCACAGCGTGCTCTCACCACTGCCCTCCCTGCAACTGGTAGCATCACCTACGCGTGAGCTGGCCTCACGTGACCTGGGAAGGTCAGAGGGCTCAAAGCACAGAGCCAGATTTCTGCAGATCCCAGGAGAATCAGCAACAAATACAAATGTGTCCATCCAGCTCTGCAACAGTATCATGGACCAGCTATATCATCCCAAACTACTGAGCACTTCGCAGAAAAAAATAGGCAGAAACCTCATGATAGAGCTCTGCTACAGCAGATTATTAACTACTATATAGATCCCTTCCAGGCTGCAGTTCACTTCTTCTGTGGAGAGAAAGTTATTTGCCAATACAACTGCCTTAAAACATGTGGCAATGCATATTTTATCTCTTAAAAGTGATAATAGGTTTGCTCAGAACAACAGGCATTTTTATAGACCAAAGCCAACATCTGGGGTGGAGGCTTTGCTAAAGCAACATGGAGTCATGACTCAGCACTGAGAAGTTCTTCCTAGGTAAGATCTCTGGCCACAGAACTACTTAAAGTGTCAGTTTAATGCAATAAGGTGTTTATACCTGTAGCACACTGCATACCAATTGATCAAACTGCAACTTCAAAGGGGCCTTAAGTGCTTGGAAGCAGCAGTATGGTTAATTAATAATGTAAAACAAAACGCAACAAAGGCAAGACACCAGCAGTAGAGTATATGGGGCTCTGCAGAAATTAGCTTCCATTAGACTTAATCAGAGCAGCATCTCTCATTCCCCTGAGAACACCGATGCAATTTATCCCTTAAGCTACACACTCGCTTTTGGAGTCAGACTCATTGTATCATTTACATCAAATATGTAGAGCATTATCCGCAATAAGATGTAGACCGAAATAACAACCTACACATCTCGGTTTATTAAACCATGATTTATATGCTCCCAATGGTTAAAAGTTGCTCTTCAAATAGGGGGCAGAAGCACAAGCTAGCCCATTACTTTCCTGTTCCGAGAGGCCTCAGCAATGCCGTCAGCACATCCCCGTTCCTCGGCAGAGACATGCATTAATTCATGACTTTTCCTGGGCAGCCAGGGCTGGCCGAGTTCCCGCCGTGCCGAGCTGGAATGTGAAGCTGCCCCTTCCTGGCAGGCTGCTGGGGTCAACCTCTGCCATTGACTCAGCTGCCCCCGTTTGCACTTCGGTTGCTAATCGGACCCCTCTAACGCCACGGAGATGACTCCTGCTCAAATATTTGGCTTCACGAGAGGCCAATTTGCAGATAACGTGTAAAACGGATTGTAGCACAGAAATTCATGGGAAAAGCACATGCTTATCATGATGGTAGCACATGGGATGTCTCTAGCCTGCAATGTGGCTAATTGTGGCTTTGGGGTTTTTTTCCTCCCTGAAGACAAGCTTGCTCACTTTAGGGAGCTTTCAAATCTGATCTGTTTTCCATCTTCTATAGGTTTCATCCCACCTGGATAACGAAACAGATTCTCATTTGATCCCCCCTTACTCCAAGTGGCAGCCTGGCTTCCCAGTTCTCCCACACGAGCGCGAAGCTGCAGTGCACAGGTCTGCACTGCAGACAGAAACAGATGGTCTGGCTTTTATTGAAATGTCATGAAACCTTCTTCCTTACATTAGCATCTGTAGAACATACACATTTCAAAAATTAAGCACGTATGCTATTTTTATTTCCCTCTGCTCCAGTCCTACCCCCAGGGGATTTTTATGCCTTGCCTCTAATGTAGACATTATCCTTTCTGGCTGAGGATGCTGGGGTCCATCTCCGCTTCTGTGAGGAGGCCTAAAAATCTCACCAGCCATTCAGCTCAAGATGAGGGTGGGTTTTTCTGTGATTTCCAAACTGAGCTCCTGCCCTTGTTCAACAGTTCTCCAAAAAAAATTCCCTCTGGGATTCACAAGGGGTGATTTATACATTAATAAGCCGATGCAACTAATCTGGGCTTGGATTGTTAGGCTGTGTGGATCTGCTATATGCAGAAGGGAAGACCATTGTTTTGTGGTACTGTATCTTCTGCTGGCCATAAGGCCATAGAGTGGCCAAGCTGACCTCGCTCCCAAATACCTTGTTTTGCTCAGGGTATGTTCAGATCCGCTGGCACGAACACTGCATCTCGCACTCTGAGTACGGTATAGCTACACCAACAAGCTGTTCCTCATCTAGAATGTAAATATAACCCAGCATTTCAATAGCTGTGTTATTATAAGTGGCCTTGATATGGCCACAGCAGAGCTACCAAAACACTGGATTAGACGTAGATGTTTTACAAGCTGATCCAATTTTAACTCATTCATTTATTGGCATCACACACAGTTCAGCTACCTTGCTTGAATGTTGCACAACCAAGAACAAGAGCCAACGTTTTCAAAGTACCATGCCTAAAGCTATACATGTGAAGTCAATGTAACACAGCTCTGATAACGAAGCTAACTTCTGGTTTAGATGCTTGATTTTCCATTGATATGTCCCAAGATTAAACAAACAAAATTACATTGTAACTACATAGCTATTTTAATGCATATGGTCCTACCGTAATGAACACAACATTTTTATGTACCTATTGTATTCATCAGTAATACTGGTTTGTAATGCCCCCCAAAAAATCACCGGCTAAACCCTCAAAGTGTCACGATATTTAAACTTATAAATGTCAGGGTTCTTATCTGCATTTTCTTTTTTGAGACATTAAGTGTTCCCAATATTTCTCTGCACCCAGAAGGGGCTATAAAATTCCAAGGAAGGAAAAAAAAAAGCTTTTCTTTTTTCTTTTCCTTTTTTTTAAAGAAAGAAAATAAAAGCCTTTATAAAATAATATGATTCCAGAAGCCAGGGACATTAGAGACTATGTATTCAATAAGTTGCAATAAATTTAGACTTGGCAATTCTGATTCATAAATTGCTTTTGATTTCTTTTCTCATTTATACACACATATGAAAAAGAAATATCTCAACTTACTCCTGATTTGTACCTATTTACAAAGCAAGAATCAGACTTACATTGTACATAATATGATCATAAAACCAGTAAGTATTTATGAGTTATGATCACAAAAATCACTGATCACAAATACCTGTAAAATGTTTAATTGAAATAATGGTACAGGTGATAAAAAGGAGCAGAATTAAAGAGGATACCAGCTCCTCAAGCAAATAAGCTGATTCCTCTGATTCCAGTTCCCTTTCTGTGAACGCTACAGACATTTCTTACCTAACACGCAGTGGTGATTCATGACTTGCTACGTGATGCTATGAATGTATATGAAGCCTCTTGAGTTTTACACAAGAAATATTGGGGAAATGTAAAATAGACTACTACATCATCTTAGCAACACTGAAATATGTGCTCCACATCTTCAAAATTGATGGAACAAGTGGCAATAGGCTAATATGTTTCATCGCTGTTGTTCATAAGTGAAGCTGTACTGCAGGAGAGGGGAAATGGTTTGTGATTGATTCCTTCTCTCATTTCACTCACAAGCAAAGGCCTTGATCTGATTCCCAATAAAAATCAATAGCGAGACTTCTAGTGAACCTTAGCTAGACTCCAAATAAGTTAGCAACTTATTCTATGCGTCTGCTCCTGCAGTCCCTGCCTCAGGGTAACTCCTAAAGAAAGCTGTTTGCATCTGACTTGCACAGTCTTTGCCACTTTCACTCCCCAATATTTTAAAATTCAAAAGAACTTAAATTACCGTATTCAGGGTTGGTTTTTTTTCCCCCTCCTTAAGTATAGTTGGTCTTTTCCATGCATGCATTAGGTTTCTATAGCAATGTGTGTTGTTACCTAGGTTATGGCCAGGGATAGTATTTTCATTTGGCTGTGACATTTGATTAATTACCAGACTTACAGGCCAAATTCCAGCCGCCTGTACCAGTGTGTATTTGTACATGTGTACGCATGGACATAAGCAAATTAGGGAAAAAAGCCCATCATAAATTAGCTTTGTAGAGCCCAGATTTGCAACCATTACATGTAACAACCCAGGCTGGACATCCTTCAGCTGTCCTGTGGATAAAACTACACTGCATCTTAGAAGAGTTAATTTTGGGGACTTTAATAGAAAGCCATGTCCAAGAAAAAGAAGAAAACAAAATCATTCTTTCCGATGTCCAGTAAGGGGTATTAGAGAAACTGAAGTAGAAAGGCAGATCTAATGCCTATGATATTTAAAAAAAAAAAACAAACCAACCCACACCAGTGGAAATAGAAGCATTTATACACCAATAAAGTGGAAAATGAGAAGACACAATTACAGTCCCACCAGCCAGTACAAAGAGTATTGGTGTGCCTTAGTGGAAGGACTATGGAATTCAGCTCCATAAGAAGTCAGCAAGAGGAATCCTATAAACAGTGGAAATACTTTTAAATTTGTACAATATTTATCTAATCGATTGCCGCTACATATAATGGCACTGCTTTAAATCCTTATCACCAAATGCATAACAGAATGGGGCTGTGAAGGCGCCTCACTTATTTCACAGCTGCATTGTGATGCCTTTCCACGATTCCTTTGTATTTGATTTTACATGCTCACACAATTCCCAAACATGTCTCGATGCCATTTAATTAATTGAAACCGCTCCTGCAGCCTGAGACTGAAACTGGATGTTGTAATCCCTCTTGTTTAAACCAAGATTATTTCAAATCTGGGCAAACATGATGCCTGGTAGGTGTGCCTCTCTAAATATGTCAAAGAATAATCCACGTGCACGTCCGATTGCCAAGCCACGTGACTCAGCAGCCTTGCTGTAGTGGGATAAATATTATACCATTCAACAGCAGAGAGACACCTGGGCTTAGAGCGAGCCCAGGTGAAGCACCCTGAGGTTAAACCTCCGATTTTCACATTTCTTGCTCTGCGCTGAGGACTTAGCACATACTTTCTTGCCACGGCCAAACCTGCGAGACACGGAGGCAAAAGGTCTCCATAAAACTGGGCAAATGCAGTTTGGGGAGGGCAGGCCAGAGAGAGGCTCTGCAAGGGGCATCAGTGCCCTCCGCAGCAGCGAGGACAACGGCAGAGATGGACTAAACCAGCCGAAGCATGGCTGAGGGCCAGAGGGATGAGTTCAAACCTTCCCCTTCCCCCAGCAACAGCCTTGGGTGCTGGTGCTCTTGGGACAGAGGAGCAGCTTTGCCTCAGCACATCTTTTTTTCCTTCCATCAACTTTATGGATGCATTGGGTCCATGCTGGTGCACTAGGTGACCTGAGCAGCCACAGATGCTCTCACAAAGGGGCAAAGACAACTACAGCCACCAAAATGCTCACCATGGCCCTGGATCATCTCTGCTGCTCCTGCTCCACAGCCCGCAGAGGGGATTCTCCCCTTTGCTCCCTCCAGATAGCGTGGGTGCAAGCCTGGTTTACAAATTACGGGGATCTGGACAGAGACTGATAATGTATTCTTAGATCTAAGTGGCTGCCAAAAAAACCCTCATGGAAATCAAGCAAAGCTGCTTGTGAGAGCAGTTGAAGACAAGCTAGTGTTTGTCAGACATCTACAGATAACTGCCAGGTTCGAATACTCCAAACAGTACCAAGAATTTAACATTTAGTCATACAGAATGCTGAAACCCAGCCTGCCAGACTGACAAACCCTATGTTTTTAACAAGGGTTTGGAAAAAAAGAAGGGTAAAGTAACTCTGCTGGTTGTAAACAGTGGAAATGTAGGAGGAAAAGTACAGTTTGATGCCTTGCAAGCAGGGAAGTAAATTCAGCTCCTGTTACATCTTCTGTGGGAAAAAAAAGTGTAACAGCAATCCCAGGCAAATGTGATTCGTGAGTAAGAAACAGCCGTACATTTCTGCCCTGAAGTCCCTCTGCTGATTGCCACCTCTGACTCACCCATCCCCACGCCTGTATTTCAATATTATCCCCTAGAAAAAGCTGAATTCTAGGTCTAGTAGGTCAGATGCTTTGCTCCCTGTCCTGTCTGTTTTGCATAACCTGGCAAGGTTATGCAAAATAAAATAGAAATCCTTAGAGCTGATAGAAGGAGTTATTGCTATGAATAGCCCCTCAGCGAGTTATTCACACGAGGAAGCATTTACAGTGTTTGAAAAGCCAAGCCCAGAAATTCTGCTGTGATTTTTAATACAATGAAAACCTACATTTACTTACAGCATTAACAACACCCAGACACAGAATAACTCACTGAAAAGCACAACGGGTCATATCGTTAGATGGTGCATACCTGGTCTATCACCAGTAACTTGTGTACAGCCACACTGCTTTAGACTAGCGTGCGTTACCAGTTAAAGCACCATTTCTTGAATACTTCTGAGATACCATGCCTAATCTGGCATATTATTTGGGTTTAAATCATATGACAACAGGAAAGCCTAATCGCATATATTTTATATACAAAATAAAACCATAGGAGCTTGAAAGCCTACAACTTTGTGATCCATAGCTCATGTATATATATATTTCATAGCTCAGGTTCCCACCAGTGTTCAAGCATCATATGAGCCTGATCCACATCATCTCTGGACCCAGACCGTTCCACTGCTTTTGGAAGGGTCACGCTCGGTGCATGCTGAAGGAAGCAGGACAGGAAACCAACCCAGAGGCCCCACCTGGAAACCTCTTCTATCAGGAGATGAAAGGGTGAAATGAAGGAAGCTGTATGTCAGCTAATGAGCACTGACAGGACCAGTTAAGATTTTTATAGGTGGATTAGATGGTGAGAACTCAGCCATGTACCTTCCACAGCCCATTAAATCATTAGGATGAAATACAGGGAAATAGGAAGAAAAAAAAACAACACAGCTTTCAAAGTTTCTTCTCCTTTCTTTCCACCTCTGGGAGTCTGACGTTTCCTCCTCCTTTTCAGAAAGGTTTCAGAAACCTGTTTTCTGGGGGAGAAAACCTGTTCTTGGTTGTGGGGTTTTTTTTTTGTTTGGTGACACATTGCATTACTACGTGTGCTACCAACACCTCCTTTCTGGAAGTGTCAGCACGCCTTTGACTTTTGGACTCTAGGCTGTGTGTCCTGCCTCTCCCTCAGTGACTGCACTGGTAAAATAAAGTGCATGGGTTCCAGCACAGCTGCCCCCACCTACGGCAATACCTACGGCAGAGAACGCTGCGTTTCCAGACTCATTCCCAGAACTGCAGGATGATCCGAAACTCACTGGGGATGCAGCAAAGATTTACATGGGAGAGCAAATACCGACTCCTTTTCCGAAAGCCTTACAATGCATTGACCAGCATTTCATATTTATCTCAGATCAATGAATCTTCAAATCATCACGGTGGCAATGGCAAATTTAGTGAGATTCTTGCAAAATGAGGCTCTCCCTCTAGATTTAGTGCTCTTACTAAACGCAGCCTCACCGCAGGGAGCTTTGGCTTCCACACGTTGTGCCAGCTGCGTAAACAGCGAGGTTAAGGAAAGAACTGTAAACTTGGACCTGACACCCAAACCCATAGTATTATTTTAAATAATTGTCCCAGTGCCTTAGCTAAGGCACTGAGCACCCACTGGATTCACGGGTTGCTGAGGACACCCTGTACCACTGAACATTGTTCTGGCATCTCCGCAGGGCTTTAGGAAATGAACTGCAAGCACCTGAATGGGAATATTTTTATCTGATTTATCCAAGATCACTCAGCAAGCTCTGATCAAGGAACAAAATCTCAAATCTTCATTTCCCCTCTCTCTCGTTCTAAGCCGTACACACATTAACACCCCAACCTGATATGGCAATCCCAGTCACCTGAAGTGCAGCAGTATACTTCCTTGAGCATCTTTTTAAACCTCATAACAGAAAAAAATCTGGGCAAACAACATGCTGACTGCAACAAAGAGCATGTCTGTACCACAACCAAGAGATGTGAAACTGCAACCATACAGCCACCGAGCCTGCCAACACCTTGGGGTATTTATGCAGGTGGCTGGCTGAAAGCTCCCTGCCACAGGGTTACCTGGTTTAACTAAATTAAAGCCTGCTCCGTACACCTGCAAGGTGGCTGTATGCAATCACACCGTGTCAGAGGCAGACACACTCACAAGTCCGTCAGATTTCCTCTGAGTGGGCCACCTAAGCGAATTAAAAAGGTGCTGGTTTCCTCTCTGTGTGTTCAGCAATATCTGCCGTCATTGTGAAATTAAGGATTATTCCATGTGCCCATTTGGTTTTCTCAAACACAAACTATCATCTCACATTTAAAGGGCTACAATACCCACAAAAATCCCATTCTGCCTGAATTTCTCTGCTTGCTCTTACTCACCCCTCTCCCTTCTGACACAGCCAGAAGCTAGTATAGCAAAATAGTTTGCTTATTCTGGACTTTCTTACCATTTCCCAAATACAATCCTGCTGGTTTTCCCTTTTGCTTGTGTAGACTCAGAAAGAGCAAGAGCTTTAAAGTGGGAAACATCCCCCATGAAAAATACCTGGAAGATTTGAAACCATTACAGAACCAGAAATAGCTTTTCTGTCCCAAGTATCTAGTCTCCAAGTTGTCCCTTTAATTGTGAAATGCACAAAAACCATTGCACCCGTCAAAGATGGGCGACTGCAATGAAATCACAAGGAGTAGATGGGCTTTCTGCTAATGCTTTCCGTCCTAGACACATGTTTCTGTGAGACAGCAGCAGTGGCTGTTCAAGTAGGGGTGGCCTTTATGATGCTGAAAGAGGTGCGAGCTCATCTTGGAGTTAGTGACATGCTCTCATTTCAAGGGAGACCTCATTATTTTTTGTCTTTATCTTCCTCGCAGACCCTAATTGCAGTTCTTCCACTCTGGTGCTCAAAATCTCTTCCTGAAACAGATGAGCAAAAAATAAATGCAATTTTCATAGCTACTATTGATGAGGTTTTAATGCCAACAAGGGAAGCTGGTTGAAATCCTGCCTGGCCAAAGCAGGGGCTGCCAGGTCCTCTTCCCTGTGACCTTGCAGGGCAGCTGGAGGAAGGTGTTGTGAGACACCAGAAGCTGTGCAGGGGACGGAGTGTCCCCAGAAGCTTCTCCAAGGTTTCAGATCCCTTACAGAGGCTGCACATGGGACTGTAGTTATTAGGCTGCTCGGCCTGGGAGGACATCTGGCTCTCCAGTCCTTCCCACTGAGCTCCTCAGACTGGGGAAAGGACTGTGAATAAGGCGTTAGCACTAAAAATGAGCCCTTTTCAGTAACAGATTGTGGAGACACCCACACAGCCGGGAGCACAACGCATGGCAAAGCATTTGGGTGAGCATCTAGAACATCCAGATGTTTCGGTCTTTTCAGAATTATAAAAACATCTCTATTCTGAATACCCTCGATGAAGGTCTCAAGAGACAATTGAGAAAAAGAGCCTAACAATAAGGGACCCAAATGTGAATCCACTGGATGTGAATCTGTAATGGCTTTGCATTTATGGAGACAAGGAGCTGACCCTTCACATGCAAAATGTTTTACATATGAACTATTACCATGCAAGTCAGTTCCACTGTTTCTTTCATTCCTCTAACGTGTTCACGTCTATAAAAAGCAGCATGGGCAGAAATAGTCATAATTTTCTCAGCTGCTGACCAACGATGAGAGGTTCCCACATGCGTAACTATTTCTGCACACAAGATGCAGCGCACGTATGAGGATGTGTGCATACACACACACGTACCAGGTATGGCCGTGCCAGACCACTGGTTTATGAATATGCAGAGACAGATACAAACAGCCTTGGGCTTGCACATATTCCTAATGTGTTCAAAGTTTCCAGAAAAGATCTGCACAGAAATGAAAAGTTTCAGCTAAATTCAACTCTGGATACCCCCAGTGAATTTGCTGGAGCTATAGAACAGCTGGATATATATGTTCCCATGCTCATTCAAGGTGCTGAGCACCTGGTATCAGACCAACCACATGAACGTAATCCCATTATGGTTAATAGGACCAAATGAGTCAGAGCGTGTGATGTTTTACAAAGCTGAACCCACATAGTGTTGTTGGGAGATAAAAATATTCTGAACAAAGTAAATGAACCAACTAAGATATTCTCTATTTAATGCTATAGTTAGTCATTATTTGAAATAATGTCCTTTCCACAGATGGGTAAAGCTAAAAAGAATATTTACAAAAGCACATAATTATTAAAGATTTGGTAAATTTAAAGAAAGAACTTTCTAATTACCAAAATACTACCACTAGTAACTAAATCACTGTTCAGCAGTAAGTCAGCGTTTGTCCCTCTACCCTTCATAAAACTATTTCAATTGGAAAAATGAGTGAAGACCTCTGCAAATGCACCTGCCCACATGAAACACACACTGGTGGGAGACCTGAAGATAGTTACGTGGATAAAGATAACTGAGCACGAAACACTGTCTTTGGATACGCAGACAGAAAACTGACACTGATACAGCTGAAGGCATCCTAGAGCAAGTCAGCCCCTGGGTTACTTGCTTTGTAACCCAAGTAGGAGATATAGTTTGTCTGGCCTACCCTCAAAAGTCTTCTCAAGCAACAAGTAGGGCAAATGAGTTATATGATGCAAACACGCACAGGAAAAAGTGGGGGATCAGCATTGCTAACGTAAATAGGAGCATTTGTTCCACATAAACTACACTGTCGAAGGTGAGCCAAGGTGAGCCAGCCATTAGAAATGTCCCCTTCGTCTGAGCAGACAAGTGGAATTTGAAATAGCAAATTTAAAATTTCAGTTCTGGTGTTGATACTGAATCCATCCTGGCTGAATTCCGTCATCTCTCTGTGGCTCAGGCTCATCATCTTCTGTAAAAAGGTGGAATGAAGACTGAACACACTATTGCTATCCCAGACCATGGTACCTTATGGCAGATAGAGAAAATGGATCATAAAGACTCTTTAGAACTGCTACAATAAAACACCTCAGCTGAAATATTTAGGCAAAATTTGTTTGGGGTAAGTAACACCAAAAACCTTACATGTATATCCAATTAGCCTTTTTCAACCTCTCCTATTATTAACACCAGTCCTGCTACAGTCCCTTACCACACCCCCTTGTTACCATCTTACCCTATTGAAAATGGACTGTTTGTGCTCCTTGCCCTCTCTTGCAGAAGCTGTCTTCACTGCCACTGTTAGCCAGGATTTACTACACTTGATTTCTTCCCTGTGAATGAGAGCAAAAAAAAAAACAACCTACTGACTTGAGCAGCAGCAGCAGCACCCCCCGAGATTTAGCTGCACCCTCCCTGCTACAGTTGGAGTGTTCAGCAGCAACCCACTCCCCGCTGAGCAAAGCAGCCCAGCTTTAAAGCATCTCTTAATCTGTTAGAAACTCCTGTGTGCGAGCAGGAGTCAGCTGGGGTGAAACTCAAGCTACCAGTGCAGTGAAGACAATGCTGATTTTCATCTGCTACAGTAATTCCTCTTCTTGTAACAACTCATTTTCCTGAACAGCCTCTCATAAAAGGTTTTAAAATTGCATCAGTCGGATTTCTTTTGTCAAGCCTTTTCTCAAGGTTCAAAAGAGGTCTAAGAGACTGAGGGCAAGGAGGGAATCAGTCTGCATCTTCATATCACTTTCCTGCAAAATATTGTATTTGAACACAATTCAGCTATTTTGTTCTTACATCCTTCACAATACCCGAGTAAGCAACACACAGCTGAGACTTGTTACTTTTGCAGTGTATTACTACTTTTGTCATCTCGTATTCCTGTTTAACAAGAAGGCATCTCCTCAGCGTCTTTGATGAAGAATATTATTGCAAAGAACATAATCAGCTTCCCCTGAATCTTCTTGTCCTGAAACGTTCCTTTTGCCACTAGATAATGGAATAAATCCAAGATTTCCATGTGAGCTCCTGTTTCCAAGCCATCAGCGAACAGTGTGTTCTAGCGTCTTAACTATGTGCTCTTCAAACTGGCTCCTAACTGCAGGCGTTGAAGCTCCCTTCGTATTTCCTGTTCTTCAAGATGCCAGTCGAGCTGGGATGAGCTCTGACACCTGCCACTTAAATGCAGCATTTAGTTTGGGATAACGAGCCTGAATTTTAGAAACCAAAAAAGGGATACAGACCTGTCCCATATGCCTTTAGACCCGCATATAGGATTTTTTTTTCCTCCATCTCCCTCTCTCAAGTTGTAGTCCAGAGAACTTAAACATCCAGCTTTTCACGGCAGGAGGGTCTATGCGTCGGGTCCTGTAACCCAACACGGGACAGAATTCTGTCCCATTGCAGGTGAGCTGGCACTTAATCTAACATCTAGTTATCTGAAATATTAAAACAGGCAGAACTTCTACCAGTTCAATTTAGCTGATTAACTGCTTTTGGGAGGAGAATGCTCTTAATGTATAGAGCAATATCATTTTACAAATATAGATAATTATTTTCCAGGAACAGCTTAAAACTATATACATTAAAGAATAGTTTTGATAAGCTATGTCTGCCCTAGGGTGTATGTCAGGACAGCTCTTGTCACAAAAACCTTTAGAGTGAACAAGCTCTACCTTTCAAGTCTCACCTATTTCTGCCTCATTTTCTTGCCACAGCAAGAAGAGACGCTGGGTATGGGCAGGGGCTGAACACGGGGACTGAACAGGGACACACCAGTGGCCTACCCATGCCTTTCTCCTCCTCCAGGCAGGAAAGGCATGGTAGCCATACAGGGCTGCGATTAAATTTATTAAATTAAATTAAATTCAGACTTTGCTGAACTTGTCCTACTCATCACTTCTAACCTTGCTTTTATCTGCTCAGCACTTCACACCTTCCCTCTGCAACATCAGCCTTTTGCTTTCAGTCTCTCCTTATACCTTGATAACTGTGATGCTAATCAGAATATGGGAAGATAAGAGGCAAGGAGGATTAGGACACCTACCCAGAGGCTGGCCAGAAGAACAACCCGGCGACAGGCAGATTGCTTGCATAAGGAATCGATAACAATTTAGGACATTGAGGCAGTATGAGGATCACAAAGTGAGGCTCCCTCTGTAGTTATTAGTTACTTTCACAACATCTTGATGGGATTGATCAATATTATCAGAATTGTAAAGAAGGAAAAATAGGTTTTCTAATCCCAATTGTGGTCTCGTCATCATAAAACTGTGGGCCTACCTATGTATCAGTGACTTTTTCCATGGCATATGTATATCTATATGCCTCTATTTGCCACATCACCTCACATACTAACTGAATATAGCTGTCACCACCATACTGGAGCAGGTCTAACCAGGCATGGAGGCACCCCAGTGTGAATTAGCATGCTGCTGGGGAAGCGCTGCTCTGAGAGCAGTTTGCCCATGGTTTTAACATATCAGGAAGGAAAAAAAATCCCAACAACTCATTTGCACATGTAAGATTTTTTTCCTCGGCTAGAGGAATGCAAATGCCATGCAGCCTTTACATTGTCTCCAACGGTTTGGCTGATTATCGCATCTCTAATTCCAGTTCACACAATCCACACAGCACTTTCTTATTATGGATGTGCTGCTGACATGTACAAAGACTGATTAGATAGTTAGGCACAAGCCAAGGAAATAATAAATACACAACTCCACTTTTCAGTGAATTATTTTACTATAGGCTTTTGTGTGCACCGTTGAATTTGTCATCCTAGTTTGATCTCTGCCCTTTCTTAGCAAAAAAATTTCCAGCCATTGAGTTAAATCTTCTGCACAGATAAATCACATCATAATATTTTTCAGGTTTATCATTCTCCCATCTTTTAGACAGGGAACTATTCTTGACTATCCTTATGACAGCTCTTACAAAGCTACCTTCCTAATCCTATCAGTGGGCCAAGAACTGCTTTTCCCCTGATATATATGTTCCACCTTGCCAATGTACCCATTCCTTGTATACATTCCTTGTATATATCAGTATAGGAGAAAACTACACCACGAAGGCCAAGCATGCTTTTTTCCAGGTAAGCAGCCACTTGGGTGGCCAAGAGAAGTCTTCTGGTTACATGCCGGAGGGGTCTGGCTATGAGTAGACAGTCACATAGGTAAGTGGATGGGTTGCAGAATAAAAGTAGACTTCTCTTGGAGCGAGCAATACTGGTCAGGCCCCAGGGTGGCATCACTGGTGGCCTTGTCCTGTCTAACTGGTCACTTACGGGCTGTGCTTAAAGGCAGCTTCATAATAGAGAGGTGCAGACTGAGTCCAGGCTATGCACTGCAATAGATGACCATGGCTTTCTGCTGACCAACTTCAAAGAGGACTCAATAAAACTAGAAAAGATGCAGAGAAGGCTGATAAGGTTGATCAAAGGTACGGAGTAACTCTTCAGCTTAGGAAAAGATGACTGCAGGGAAAGGATATGACAGAGGTCTGTAAAATCAGGCGTGGGATGGAGATATCAAACAGGCAAGGGAGCATCAGATGAAAGCAGCAGGTGGGAGGCTCAAAACAAATCCAAGGAGATACTTCTGACATATCACGTTCTTAAACAGCAGAACAGGTGCTGTTGTAGGTGCTAGAGGTTTGGTTTTAAAACGCAATTGGACAAGATCATGGAAGAAAAACTCATCAAGGTCTACCAAACACCAGCTTTAGCTCAGGATGTGAGCCACAAAGTGCTTGAGGCTGGGAGAGTGTAATGGGAAACATCCTCACATTCTTGTCCTGTTCTTATACTGCTCCCTGTACCTGTGTTATTGGCAATTGGCACAAAAAGAGACTGATCTGGGTGGATAATTGGCCTGACCTGGTACCTTTGTTCTTGTGTTCTAACCGAAAATGAATTTCAAAGCAGTAAAAATAGTAATGTAACCTCACACCGAAGCAGAAGGTGCCTTTATTCTAGTGCCATCCACACTATGATTATGATAAAGCACTTAATTTTCTATAGCCTAAACTCTACCATTTGTAAAATGATACTAGTGGTACTCATCTTTTAAAGATACTCCAAGATCTACAACTGAGCGAATAAAACAATGACAAAGAGTTACCCATGTTATTAACCAAAACCTCTCAGCCACCCAAGTCTGTCAATACGTGCTGGTGCTCAAGTCCAAATAGACAAGGGTTTGTGACAAGGCCTTAAAACAAGATGTAAAAAGGCATCAGGCATTAAATTTGATTTTCAGAAGCACCAACTGTCAATGAGTTGGTGACTTTTGAGGTCAAATGCCTTTTTGTGTTTATTTTGGAATCTAGAACAGGGGGGCTCAGGCTGCTGTTTTCAGAAGCATGAAGAGTCAAGTCCAAACCTATGTGGCCTGTTTATGGTTACGAGATGTTGCAACGCCAGTGACAGGATCAAACCTGGGGGATTCCTGACTCCTATCAGGAAAGAAGGTGGGTCAGAAAGAGCAATCTGGAATTGCACAGCCTGCAATGCAGAGAAGATGTATCCAAGTCACCTTTAAGCACAACACTTGGATAAGCCACATCAGCACAGCTGCAAAACTTGCCTGGGAAGCAAGGTAAATTATGAACTCCATTACAGGGCAGTTAGGAAGCTACTATTCTCCTTTAAATTAGCCATTAGCTCATTTAAAGTTGGCTTCTGCAGAGTTATTTTGCACAGCAGGGACTGCAGTAGAGGCACGCTCATGTCTATGTGGTCACCCAGGGCTGAGGCAGTGCCATGAAGCTTCCTTGGCAGCTGTTCAGCTGCAATGAGACTCATGCTATTCCCCATCCCTGCACAGAGAAAAAAACCTCTGCTATTGTGATTTCTTCAGTCTAATTCTTTTGTAGTTTAAGCTGACTTTCCCCTCCATGTATGTAGCCTCATAGCTCTAATTTTCAGCTGAGAGCAAGCACCAAGCGTATCATTCCAGGTCCTGACCAGCCACCAGCTCCCTCCAACAGAGAAGCAGCATCTCTCGCTCTCCCAGACAGTTTTGTAATTAAATTTTAAAGAGTGCTGCTCAGTCGTGTTTTTTGTAGTAGGGTTTCATTTCAGCTGGCGGCTCACTCCCATAACATAATCATTTCTCTGTTAAGTCTCCTCGGTTAGGATTAGTTTTGTCAGTCTTGAGCATTACAATTTTTCTGTATTAGTCTCCGACATCTCAAGGTTAGTTTACGCTGTTGGGATTTCCTGTAGGGAACTTGATGCTTTACTTTGTGCTCTGTATCATACTGGTGTTTATTTTGGGAAAAATTTGCAATGATTTACAATAAGACCCTTGTTTTACAACCTTTCAGTTTTAAGTTCAAATAGACTTCACATAGTCTCTAGTTTTCCTATTACTGCTGCCAGGAAGGATCTCCATAAAGTTTTAAAGAAAGACCTGGCTGATAGAAAAGAAAACTCTGGTTTCCTTTTAGGAAGGAAGACAATAAACACAAATCTGACAGCAATAGAAAGTTGTCACCTGCTCTGGGGTAAGGAGATTTTTATTGCAGCTCAGTGTAAGCAGAAGAAGGACTTCCAACCGTCTTGCCAGCTAAGTGAGGTAAAAATCAGTTTACCATCATGAAAATATCATATGGGGAGAATACCGGTACTGGGAACTCTGCTCATTCCTACAGCAAATTTTGTATCCGTGCCAAATCTGCTGCCAGGCTGAAGTTGGGACTAAAAGCACTAAACAGGGCATTTGCTGGCAATAACTCCTGCGATTTGGGGGAATTTTTGCCTTTTGGTGTATACAGTGCTATCACCTCCAGTAATGGTAACTAACATCTCCAGGAGACTCGGCTGACTACGAATGCACAAGTCTTTGAATGAGCATGTACAGTGACCCAAGGTTCATTTGCTCTCATCTCCTTCTCATTAAAGGCTGTGTATTAGCGACAGTCAGCCAAACAGGTACGTTGGTGAAGCTCCTGCTCCCCAGGACAGAGGGCCAGAGTCATGCCTGGGGTAGACTTACGGGCTTTGCATCACTGGACCTTTTCGATCAATGATTTCCTTCTGTTTAAAAGAACTATGTTTCTATTTTCACACCTGCATGCCTGCTGTTTGGGAATGCACTTAGGATTTCTAATTACTTTGCAGTGCAGTTCCTTCATAGCTCCAAAGCTGATTAAAAAGAGCACCCAGTGAAGAGGTGAAGAATATGGGTCAGATCCCCAGATGGTGTAAAAGCAGCGGATCTCAACTGAGGTAAAAAAAATGTAGTAAGAACAAATTCTACTTTTTTTTTTTGCCTTGTAATAATATGCTTTAAGCTTGAAAAGAATGGTGGGAGCTGGGGGTCAGCAGTATCTCTCACCCTCCCCCTCTGCACAGGTATTCTCCTGAGATGGTGCATGTCTCTATCGAAAGCTGCTTATCTTAGTTCTAGGAAGATGAACTAAACATAAAAAATACAATTCATAATGCTAAATAAAAATAAGAATCAGAATATACAGGGCAGGCGCAGTCAAGTGCCTACACATTTGAATATCAGCTATGTCTGCAAATTGTCAGCCCAAAAAGGTCATTAGAATAATCTGGACTTTTATCAAGAGCAAACTCTTGCTGACTGATAATGATATATGAGCTATCTTCAGGCAAATTTGGTTCTTTTCCCATCAAAGGCATTTTCCGTGAATTCCAGAGCTCTTTAACAAGCTTTTCATCTTGTTGCTATTTTGCCTTCACACCTACTGCCCTATCTTCACAAGGATTTATTCCATTCCCTTCAGATGTAAGCACTAGCTGGGTTTGGAGGAAAAATAAGATCAAGTATCATTTGCACTCCCTTACCGAGGACCCTGTCCCTATCAGGTGCTAAAACACTCAGCTCCCAATAACTTCAACACGAGATAGCGGCAACTTCGCTAACAGCATTCAACTTTTTTCAGGTTTGGGTCCCTCACAAATTTCTGCAGATACCAGTAACAATTTCATTAGTGAGTAGGGATTTTGATAACTTACAAGAGCATAGAGGGCTATCAGGTCTAATGACAGACCTGCAGATCTGCTTACTTGGAAGATAAGACCCCTTACACGTCTTAATCAACCTAAGCAACATCCCATGGGGTTTTCAGCATCCCCTGTGTGCTGGGTGATAACTGCAAACACTTTTTATCCCTCTGATAAAAAGTAATGCATGCCCTTTGCTAAAGCTTCAAACCCACTGACACGGCGGGGTTTCTGGATTAAATAGATTCCCCTCAAATATTTGTTTTACAAGATAGATTATTTATAAGAGGTTTCAAATGCTCCAGCCTTCAGTCTATAGCTGACTCTACAGCTTTCGCTATCACTGCCCCTTTTGATTTCCTTTGGTTTTCTTTCCTTGAGATCAAGGTGATCTATTTTTAGTGCAGGGACTGGTTAAGTGAGGAGTTGCTATAGTGACAGATAGCTGATACAAACCAAGTCCCACTGCAATTCCTCCGGCGGGTGAACGAACACTACGCAAAGTGGGGCAGCGGCCGGGGGTGCCCAGATACTGCTGAGCTCGTGGGGGCATTAATAACTGCCCAGGACTCTCAAGGTCACGCTTAATGTATATGAAATGGCCAGAAGGCAGCCTGGGTGCTTTTTGTAGGAAACACACATCTTGCTGCCTTTGTTGGCCCAATACATGAGCCAGTGTTGGTCTTGGGCTTTGCAGTGGTCTCCTTCTGCTGGTCTGCTGATGCAAATCAGCTGTACAAGCAGCCCTAGCTGCCTCTACCTGAGAAGTCACTCTGTTCTTGAAAATTTATCAAAACAAGAGCAGTTGTATGTGAATGTTGAGAATTGGGTGGGAAAAGAGCAGGATATTTGCAACTTCAGCTTTCCTTGAAACTGAACAGCTGAGCATCACAGAAATGTTGGTTGGAAAGGATGTCTGGAGGCCGCTTCTCCAATCTCCCACTCAAAGCAGGTCTGGTATCAATCAAGACAGGTTAGCCATGGCTTTGGCTAGCTGAGTCTTGAAAACCTCCAAGGATGGAGAGGCTACAATCTCTCTAGGTTACCTGTTCCAGTGCTGCACACCACCTTGAGGGATTTTTTGTTGACATCCAGTCTGACCCTTCTTGGCCACAAACTCTTATCTTTTGTCCATTCTTTTGCCATTTGCCACCACTAAGAAGCGTTTGGCTCTATTGTCTTTGAAACTGCCCTTTAGGTAGTTGCAGGCTGCTGTTAGGTTGCCCCTTAGCTTTCTCTCTGTTGGACAAAAAAACCCCAGTTTCTCAACCTCTCCTCACAGATCCCAAAACATCTTCTCTAGGTCCCAAAACATTTTGGCAGTCCTCCAGGGAAACCCTCTCCAGTTCCCCAGCATTCTTCTGACAGGGGGAACCAGAAATAGGACACCCTATGCCAGGTGCAGCCCCACCAGCACCAGGTGGAGGGGTATAATAACCTCCCTTGACTGGATTGCTCCGTTCCTCCTAACGTAGCCCAGTATGTGGTTCACCCTATTGGTAATGACAGCAGATTTTTGGATCATTTTCCGGATGATAACCACCACAATCCCCAAGTCCTTCTCACTGGGAGTCAGTCATCACTGCCTAGCATGTACTGCTGCACAGGCTCATCTCACCCACCATCCAGGTCACTAATGAACATTAACAGTCCCCATACTGATCCCTGGGTGTTGACCATCCTTAAATTCAAGTATGTCCCTTGGGAAATACCAACATTATTCCAGCTTCTCATCCTTTCCACTTGGTCCTTCTCTCAAGGAGGCTGGTACAATCCTCACCTCTGAACACCCACCTAATTTTTATTGCCACTATTGCAGCAAGAACCTCTCCATTGCAAACTTTTCGCCTCCCTCATGTCTCCACTTGACTTTCCATCTCATTTCTCCCTCATCTATATTTCTTGAATTGATTTCTTGCCCTATTCTTGTTTGTTATCTCTAATTGTACTATATACAAGCAGCAGAGATGTCACAAATCATCTGTTCCTCTCCAGGAGCGTCGCCCGCCAGGAAAGGCAGGATTGTCACAAGATCCTGCGTACGCTACCGTAATTCTTGCACTGACTGAAATAAAACCGCAGGGCCAGATGGGCAGGATCTGTTAAACAATCCGGTGACTGTAGCTCCGAGCGCGTCAAAAGGGTCCTTGTTACCCCATGGAGAACACAGCACTGGGAAGCAGCTGTTTTCCGATGCCTGGAAAAAACTCTGAGGAAACAACAGGATGCTCGTAATTAATGTCAGCTAATCCTGTCATCCCTCCTCCAGCTGAATCGCCCAAACTTTATCAAAGGAGGAGCAGAAAAAGGACAGGACGGGAACCCCTCAGTGCAAGTGTGCGATGCAGTGCTGGGCTCCGTCCTTAAATCAAGCAAGGCTGCGTGACCTTTCTGGCACAGAGAATTCAAGCCTCTAAGCCAAGCCTGCCAGCCGCACAATGATATCTCACAGAGCAGCCCTTCATCTCTCGAGACGCAAGCCTTTGCGTTTCACTACGACTCTGTAACGACAATAAAATGGGTAAAACAATTTCAAGGCTTTAAATCCCACTGCTCCAAGCCCTTTTGAGTCCTTGAGCTGCTTTTAGGTTGGACAAGAATATAGGTGAAAGTAGAAAACAGCTGAATCCTGGTAATTCCTGGGATTTGCTGATCCAATAAACCTGACAAACAAACTGCCTTAACAACATCTTTGAAATTGCACTCTTGGGCAATTCACTGAAACTTTGAGCAAGGAGTCAATAGTCCAAAACATTGATTTCTAATTAAACAAAAGTACCCACCTACCTAAATGCTACTGTCAAGTGGAATTTTAGGCTGTGAAAACAGATTTGGACTTGAAATTTGCTTTTAAAACCTGGCAACAGCATTTGTAATATAGATGCATGGGAGTATAAATAAATTGTGGTCTAGCTTAGCACATTCAAAGCAAGTAGAAAGTCAGACTAGGATAACAGCTTCTCATACAGGTATTCTTCCGAAAGTCAGAGCCCTTGAAAAGTACAAGTGAAAGAAGGAGGAAAAAAACCTGGTGCAATAAGGATGAGAACACAATTTTGATCATGCATGAAAATCAGTAATTCCAGTGATTTTTGGGATGTAGGTTGTGACCCTCCAGTATTCAGCATGAAGACACTCCAGGGTGCAGTCTTTAAGGTGAGATGTCATGTATGAAAGTCTTAACTACACTATTTTCTTTTCACCTCAAAAATGAATCAGATGACAGTTAATTAGATCACAAGGTAACCAAGATAGTTTTCCAGCCTTATATGCACATATCAGAAGTGACCTGGTACCTGAAGGTAACAGAAGTGAAGGATGGAAAAAGGAGATCCTGATAAGCACATAAATATCGCCTGCTTTCAGAAACAGGCGGTGTCTGCATCCGCTTTCACTCGCAGTCAGTGCCCGGCTTCCTTCTGTTTCAATTTCTCCTTTTCCACCTCAATGAACCCCTCCTCATACTTGCATTTCACAGCTTTACCTAGAGTCAATCCCAAGATTTGCTTTTACTTTCTTGCTGTCTTTCAGGAATAACATTCATCCTGCTGTTCCAAATTACACTGAATAGCGGCAGAATTAAAGTATCCTTAAGACAGTAAAAAACTGAAGAGTCTACGATGCCGCTGTGCCTGGGGGACAAACACCTGCACCCACAAGCACCAACATGGACAACAACCACATGGATTCCTCCCAGATGGGAGCTCTCCCTGCCAAAAAGCTGTACAGCTTGTAAAATAGCCTGCCAAAAGGGAGGCTGGCCCTGCTGGTCTCACCCACCACGTTGTTGACAACAGCACATCAATGCTGAGTAATTCAGTCATTTATAGTAATATTAGTATTTTTGATTAAACTTTGCAACAAGATGCACAGAGCTGCCTGGAGCAGGACTGGGAAGAAGTGTTGGTGGGCAGATTCATTTGCAGCACCAATCTGTAAATCTGTGCTTCAAGAGAACATACTGTATTTTCACGTGTATAACCTGCCCTTCAGACAAAAATAACTTTCTTTGAAAATAAATTACTTGGAGAATTTGCATTCTTGGACAACTCAGCGTGAGAGCAAAGAGTCTACAGCTTCTTTAAGCCCACAGAGGGCTGCAGAGGAAGGATGCTGCTGGCCTCTGCACCAGGGAGGGAGCACGGGAAGAGTGCAGGGCAAAGCACTGTGCTCATATACCTCCATTTCACAGAATCTTTTGGTTGGAAAAGACCTTTAAGATCATCAAGTCCAACCGTAGAAATTTCAACCGTGGAAATTTCAATTTCCACCAAATCAGTGGAGGTTTTCTAGGGTTTATTACTATCTGAATTTACCGGTACCTGCTTGAAAATACCTTGCTGATTCTATTGCTTCATGGGCACAGTCCTTTTCCCCCCATTCAGAATGCTTCAAAGCTGCGTACAAAGCTGGGATGTGCCAGAAAGCACCAGCACAGTGACAATAAGGGAGCAGAAAATGGGAAAATAAAAAGTCTCAAACATTTAATCAGGCTTGTCACCGCTTTTCTCCTTCCTGACAACGAACTGTAGAAATTTCACAGCTTCCAGGTCTCAGAGCTCTCTGTAGTACAAGATTAATCGGTACTGATCAGCCAGGGCCGCACATTTTCTAAAATCACTGTCAGCTCAACAGAGCATGAAAACCAGCAGAGAAAATCATTAACAAACCAAAGCGGTCTCAGTTTCTCATGCCCAGTCTCTGATGCTGGTGGTTTTAAGCTGCTTTTCAGGAGCAACAGGATTTTGCTCCTTTAGTTCATTTACGGCAACCACTGGAACATGCAGCGACCCCCTCACTCTCATTTATTTCTCCAGAAATTTTTTCGCTGTGGTTTCTCCCCCACTGCCTCATAACAGAAACATCCCACCAGAATGAGAAAAATAAATATCTCAGCTCCAGTCCTCCCACAAGCAGCATCACCCACTTTGGGGCGAAGCGCCGGATGAGCTGCACCTCCCCAGGTTGGAGAAGCAGGACATTAAGTCCTGTCTCCTTTTGCAATCGCTTCTCTGTCCTCCTCCCACACGTTTTCTGTCCCTGTTCTCAGTGCAACTACCCGCAACCCGGCTTGTGCCGATAAACGGTGATGTGAGGCAGGCTGAAGTATCCCCTGGGTTTCCATCTGCACTTGGAGAGGCTGTGAACTGCCTGCTCTTTGGTTTGGTGTAAGTCCTTGCTCACGGACTGCTGTCTGGGCTGGTCGCATCCTGTGACACATTAACTCCATGTGGTGATCACTGATGAAGTCACCACATCTCCACTGTTGGGAAGGAAGAGTATGATTTCTCTGCTTGACACATGATCCACGCTCACCCCCAACTCCAGGGGTCTGGGAAGGACCACAGCAAGCAATGGAAGAAGACCCTTGAGTTTTTGACTGAGAGGAGAGGACATCTCCCCTTAGGTTGAGTATTTAAAGATACTCCAAAATATGGCACCTCCCAGATCCACTCTAGAGCCTCAGCAGCCCTCCATCCCATGGCGGTTAGCAGGGACACAAGATACAACATGTGCACTGAGTGCCACCAGCATGGCTACAGCAAGTTACGGAGTGACTCAGGGACAAGCCCCTGCCCTTTGCACCGGGACCTCCAGATTCATGTATGTGGCGGCGCTGAAGCATGTTTGCATGTTGTATGTATTGGGATCTGAGTCATTCAGCGGGCTCACTCCTAATTTAGTCCTAATTTGCACCTAATTGTAACAGCTGGCAGGGAAATTGTCCTTGAGAGTGTTATTGAGGCAGGACAGGCCAGGGGCTGAGGGGCAGCACTGAGGTTTGCTTGAAGCCCCTTGGACCTGGCTTGTTGGGGCTCAGCTTTGGCCCCTGCTGATTAAAATCCACAGCAACAAATCCCAAGAGGAGCAGCATGGGCGAGGAGAAGCTCCTGGGCATTTCCATGCGGCTAAAAGCTTCCAAAACGAGCGGTTTGAGGCTAAATGCCTGGGTACAAGGGGGTCACGGGAGCCACGTGTGCTGCAGAGTGGTTCCTTTGCTGGGCACTCACGGCTCGGGGAGGGAAGAAACACTTTTAACATTATACCTTTCGCCTGTGTCATTCAGTCCTTCATGGAATAGATGGTGTCCTTTAAAGGGCAGAGCAATTAGCCTCGCTGGGGCCAAAAAGTTGTCCCCTTCAGAAATGCCACAGAGCCTATCTATTTACAACACACCGGCCCGCAGCAAGAGTTGGCAGGCGGAGAAGCTGCCAGCAACCCTGCACAGGCAAGCAGGGACTGCAACAGGGAGGAGGAAACTCTGCGGTGGTGATCCAGAGGTTGGAGAAATTTTGGGTAATCCCGGTCCTCAGCCCTGCCAAAATGATATTGCACAAACCAGCTTCCCTGCTGTTTGGTGGATAGTTCAAGCTTTGAGGTCTCTCTGTTGGCTGCTCCTCTCCCGGAGCAAAGCTGCGGGCTCTTTGGCTTCGCCCCACAGCTCTCCCTGCTCTCATTTGCTCCCGGTGCTCGTTTATGCTTTTCTCCTTCCCCTCTCTGTGTGCCTTCTGCTTCTGTTTGGCCATACTCAGGTCTCCTCTTGCTATTCACTTGGCATAAAAGGACTGTAAGGCTCTAAAACCAGGGAATTACAGAGATGCCCATCCTTGGCAATGCCACCCTCCACTTCTCTACCAGGATGCGAACCTCTTCATCAGTGCAGAGGAAGGATGGCGTTTAGCTCAATTGATACACAGAAGAATGTACTACTTGATAACTGCAGTTGCAGTGGCCTGATGGCATCTACCCCTGGGAAGACAAGAAGCTGTGCTGGCCCAATCCTATTTACAACGACCGGAGGACTCTTCCTTAAAACACTTACAGAAATGGCCAAGAAAAATCAGAAATTCCAGATTCAACTAGCCCAGGTGACAGAGCACCCCTTTCTGGGACATCAGGGGATTTTTTCCTCTTCTTTCCTTTTCCACCCCTTTTCTGAATACAATCCAAGCTCATTCAGCAACAGGCAGGCTGCAGTGGCAGCACGGCCACGCTGGGAGAGCAGGGTGGGAAAGCCCATGTTGGATTGCTGTCATGCATTTCTCATCCCTGATGAGAAATGAACGGCAACTAAACGGGATGCACCAGCGCGTGACCGAACCTGATGAGCCACCAAGTCTGGTTGCTACCAACGCTCCTGCACGCCACTAATACTGATCATAAAACCTGCTGAGCGCTGGCAGTTCCCTTGAGAGCTGCTCAGAAAGTGTTTATTAAGGCCTAATAGCTATGAGATACAGATTAAATCTAGAAAAAAAATGCAAAGCTTTTGTTTTGACATTTCCCTGCAAATAATTAAGGCAGGGTGTGGGGGGGAAGCATTTGCAAGTGTGTTAACATGTTTCCTGAAAGGAATCTGGACTCCGCTGGGGTGGCAGAGCCAATCCCTGAGGCAGAGCACCCGAGGAAGGCAGCAACCCAGACACATCCCATTTGCTTTTTCCCACTCTTGTGACGTGGTAGTTCTCTGTTCATGATGGAAATGCGATGCAGGGAGCTGGCCTGGTCACGCTCTCACACGAATGGCATCTGCAAAGTCTGTAGAGTGAATACTGTGCACAAAACTCTGCCTAATACTCGCTGTGGACCACTGGAGTGGGCTACAGAGCTGGATGAATGGGAATGAGGATAAGGAGGAGCACATTTTTTGGCATTTCTGGCATTATACTTTCAACTTTTTTTCTAACTCTGTCACAAACATTACAGTTCATACCGTCGGTACTCTTGGTGCAGGACAAATTATTTTCTCCGTGGAGGAAGATAAGGATGGGGTTTAGAGTTAGACTCTGAGTAAGCAGACTTGCAACACTATGTTTGGTGTTTCCAGCAGCGAATCCTTTTGCAGATGCTGGCTGTTCTCATCTCATTGATGAAACCACAAGAAGAGGGTGAATTAGTGGCTCAAAGTGCCATTACTCACTCAATCAACAAATCACACATGTGTTTCTGCCTAAGTGAGGATTTAAGGGGTTTAATTAGAAATTTGGGAATAAATTTTACATCTGGGCAATCTGTAATCTAAATTTTCCTTTCTTCTTGCATAAACTCTGTTACCTGTCTTTGTGCATCTTGCTGACACTGTGAAACTCCGAAGACCTGGGTCATATCTCATTTACATCACCTTGACCTTACACTACCACCCCAGCAGAAACCCTCAGAAGGGTTTAGGGGAATGCAAAACAAGGCACAGTACCTTAGATTTAAAAACACTTAACTGTACAAAACAGGAACAGAAAGAGAAGCACTTGCAAGAAGGACACCTTAAAACCAACACAACTGACTGCTAAATAAACTGCAAAACATTAAATAACAGAAAAACAAGCTTTCTGGGTAGCCACCCATCCATCAATAGCACCTCCCCATCACTTCATCTGTATGCATCTCTCTGCACCATCCATATGGTCCAACACAACTCATACCTTCGTCACTCGGCTGGATTTAACGCAGTGACTCCTGACCCACAGAGAGTAAAAAAGAGCCTTGCCCACCCTTTGTACAAGTCAGACTCTCTAAATTGTGCCTTATCCGGCTGATTCAGTGTAACATCAGTTTTAAACCTCTGTCACAGGACAGAATCTCTCAGCAGCACTCAGGGTCTTTGGGGAACCACAGAGTTGTAAAACAGCTACCATTAGTCCATAGAGGAAATGCATTAAACATTATATTTCTCCACTATTCTTAAGAAATACATCCAGATCCTGTTGGAAAACCCCTTGTCTCCCGGCCAGCTGATCCCTATGTGATACACAGATACTCTCCGACACACACAACTCGGCACCTGTACTACAGTTAGTACTCAGTGACCAGGAAAAGCTTTTGATTAGTGGAGAACGGTCCCTAATTGCAACTGAAACACAATTATATTGATAACTGCAGTGTCAGAAAGATAGGTTTTTAAATGCATTACTTTACAGATTAATATGTAATTTCTCTCTACTTAAAATTCATCTTTCGATATACAGTGTTAGCCCTAACTTAGCATTTAGTTTCTATTCTTCAGTTAAAGTAACATTAGTCAACAGCGCCTTTTGAATGTATTTCATAGCGTTTACTGTAAACCTCCCCGTAACATCACTCTTTTTCTAAAGGTTCTATCTGATGCGTTACAGGTGTCAGCTCAGATGTTCAGCTGCAGTGCAAACCAGCATATACATAACCTCCATGCAACAACTGAGCGATTCAGTCAATGAAATTGGAAAGCACAAAATTGTTGCTCGATAATTCTCTATCCCCCACTCATTGCCCTCTCCCAAAGGCCCATGTCCCTCCTTTTCGGATGGGTAACGCAGAAGGTGCCTACCGAACAGGCCACGAGGATCGGACTGGCGTCTCTCCGAGCTTTTGTACTGCTCCCTTCTCCTCCTGCTCCCTCTAAAGCTACCAAAACGCTTCATGAGCTGTAACATGTGCTCGTGCGGCAGCAGCTGTCGGTCATGCCCAGGATTGAAGAAAAAAAGCAGCACGAGGGGCAAGGCAAGGTGTCACTTACACCAACAGCCCAGGTGCGAGAAAATAAAGCTCCAGAAAGATCGCGTGGCTGCAAAAAAAGTCCAGCTTGCCGGTGGTTCAGCTCTGAGGTGCTTGGTTGTGGTCTTTGTGGAGAGCCGCTCCGCAGCAGGCTGCCAAACCTCGCACGCCAGGCGCTTCCAGTCTTAATTCCAGCGTACAGTAACTCGCCTGCAAGTATCTGTGGACACGGGGAGAAGTTCAAAGTCTGCTCCGCTTGCAGCCACGGACCTCTTATCCGTCAGCCGTCAGAAGCCTCGGAGACAGAAGCAACGTTTCCCAGCAGATCAGTTCATGCGGAAAAGGTCAGGAACCGCCTGATAAGCTCCCTCGTTTAAAAAATGCAAAGGAGACACAAGCCCTCTTGAAGGGAATTGTCATGTGCAGCTCGGCACGATGACTCTTTAAAAAGGCTGTAAAAGGAAACCACCCCTGGACAGACAATTCCTGGCAGCGAGTGTCCCAGGCACACTCGCACCGTGACATGACATCACCCAACTATTTTGATTCATGTGTGCTGGGTCTTCACAGCGACAGCATAGTCCAGCTGCCCGTCGATGAGCTCCGAAACGCCCGGCCCTCCGTGACTAACGACTAATGGATTAATGGGAACGAGCTTCTGCCAGTTCATAAAAAGAAGGCTGATACTTTCTGGAAACTGTGGCCGGAGTGATGGGCTGGACTTTCTCTAGCGACGTGCCCTCCCCGTGCTATGCATATCTATATGCTCTGCATAGATTGCCCCATTCAAATTTGCTTGTCTGCAAAGAAAAGGCAGCCGGGACAGCTGTTTGTAACACAATTGAAATCCACCTCGTGGTCTTTTCAATGAGACAAACATTCACAGGGCTGTTGCTCATCCCAACCGGACGGGGTGTATTATGTTAGGCTCCGAGTCTGTACGTTTAGAGCTGTTTATTTTAGGAAAGGGTTGAGCAGCGTGGGCTAGATCTTGAGCAGCTGGAAAGGGGTGCAAACACAAACCAAGGCATGGTCAAACTATCGTAGCCAACCTTCCTAAGACTATAGTAAATGTTCTGTTAAATCAAAAGGTTTTTTTAAAGTCATAGAGCACCAGCCTTTCCTACAGATATCACTGGAACTTGAGGCTCAGATCTTTCAAAAATCAAACCCTATATGAGTAATGAGAGTCTTATCTCTTTAATTCCTAGAAGGAATTAAAGGTCACAGCACCTTTTTCCTCTCCAAAGAAGCACGCCTATTTCTTTGTGCCCATTCTTGCTCCTGGGACTTAATATCATTAGAAAGGAAAAAAAAAAACAGCCATGAATACTGCAGAAAAGTCCTTTATCAACACAGACTTCTTGCAAGCTCTGGTCTTTCAGAAAGATGGCTGTCACCAAGGCATCAATGCAAGGATGTGCCAGGACTTCGGGGACCCCGAGTGAAGGTGCAGAGATGACAGCAGGTTCTTCTGCCATCCTCAACTACCAGAGACTTCTCTTGGTCTACCCTATGGAGAACATAGAAGAAGATAGTACAGACAGCACCTAGCAACCAAAATAATCAAATTATTAACAAGACAATTATCTTCCAGACAGTGCTTTCACTGAGATCCAAGTGAGGAACCACAATGATTAATTTAAGGCTCTTCCCAGCCTTTCCTCTCCTGACTTGTCCTCCTACTTTCTATTATCCCCATCTTTGTGGTCCTAGCCACATGTTTCAGCCCTGCATATGAAGATCCCAGTGCTTTTCACCAAATAACAATCTTTTGCATAAATTAGCCTGTCAGGACAGTGCTTTATGAAAGCCCCTTCTCCAGCCCCTCCCTTGAGGTTCGCTGTTCACCCAGCGCAGAGCAGAAGCAGGTGGAGCAATGAGAAGTAGGGATTGGCAGGGATAAGTGTCAGTGTAACTTAAATACTTGTTTTAATGTTATTGTAGGAAGTGCCAAGGTCTTCACACCCCATCTGGCCTTGTGTGACCACCACATTTACCTCTGCAAGCTCCATCTTCACTGTCCCTTCCCTTCATTCTGCCATGCTTATGCCACCGCGAGTGAGACAGTAGCTGTAGTGGGGCAAGCTCTGGCTCTCCCCATAAGCACATGTCAGGGGCCAGCTCTCAACCTACTTCTATGAGACCCATGACCTTCAAAGTCCTTCCCATTTGCAAAACAGTTCCTCAATAGCAAAACTGAATCTTCCTTGGGGCAATTTAAGCCTACTGCTTCTTGTCTTATTCACCGTGCACATGGAGAACAGATTGTTCCCTTCTGCTCCAGAGCAGCCCTCGACATATTTGAAGACAGTTATCCAGTTCCCTTTCCAGTCTTTACTTGGCCAAAGACATAAGAAATGCTGCTTACAACACCAATGCAATCTGGACCTCGTTTCCCCTCCTTAGAAAAGCATTCCTCATTCTTCAGTGGCCAAAAGATTGCTGAGAATGACTTAATGTCATCAGAAACCAAAAAAATTAAATCCCTTTTTAATGAGATAAGAATTAGTATTGCTTCAGCATGGAAACAGCCCCCTTTTTGAGAGGCCAAGGATAAATAGTAGCTGATGACCTTTTCAAGCAGGGCCATTGCACCAGGAGGGCTCATTTCCCCTTGTTAAGGAAAGCAGCAAGACCTTAATGTTTCTGTACAGAGTTACCAGAATATGAAACAACGCTGTTTAACAACTGACTTTCACAGTAATTTGTTAAAAAAAGCACTAAGTGCTTTGAGTATGATCATTTTGTCTCACTCCGCTAATGGTCTAACAGACACTAGCACATTTACACCAGATACTACATCTTCTTAACGATTCCAGTGGAAGGATCTTATAAAACTAATAATAAAAAGCTGGGCTTCAAAGAGCTCCTTTGGGGCCATCTATGTTCTGGAGATTGAAAACACAAATCCCTTCCAAACAACCATGAAATGGACTCTTGTCAGGCTACTTTAAAGTCTCCCAAATTAGTTACAGCATATTATGTTTCTCGAGCTGCATAAGGATAACACTGCTCCCTTCCAAAAACCATACGCAGGCTCACTCTGAGAGGTACCAAGCATTGGGCAGCTTAACGAAATTATCTGGGGAGAAGGAGCAAACAAACACTCGTGTATGTGTGTGAAATGCTTCCCTAGTCCGGCTGTATCTGCTAAGCTGGCTGGACCTGAGCCATATCATGGCCTTAGAGCAGCCTCTACGCTGACAACTCGCCAACCTGCCCCCAGCCCCACCACCCTCTTGCCCCAAGTCATCTGTTTCTCTGACAGTTTTACTTTGATGACCTAACGTCAAGTCCAAAAAAGAGCCTAAAAAAGGCTCTAGAGCTCAAAAAAAGACCCCCATCTCCTGGAAATCTCCCTTACACCAGTTCTTGCCTTTATCTCATCAGCCGCCTGTGTGCCCAGCCCACCCAGCAATGTCCTCCCCTACTCATCCCAGCCCTCCATCCCCTTAAAACACCTGGTTTGTTTTGTTTTTTTTTTAAAAGGGAAGCTGGAGCACACAAAGTAGGAAAGATAAACCTCCTTCTGCTTTCACTAATTCACAGGGCCACATAAGGAGAGGAGTCTCATGGCAGTAGTCATCTCCAATCCAACCCCAAAAAGCCCCATCCATGGCCGGGCTCCCTATTCTTGATGCTTCTTGCTTTTCAGTTCTCCATCTCTCAAGATAAAAGCACCTTTTGTACTTCCCCCCAGTGATTTAACGTGACTGTTGAGGTGCAAACATGACAAAAATCTTCCCATCTTTGGATGTGATATGAAGATTTGTTCTACAAGGTAGAATGGGGGGTTGTGTGTTCAGATTTGGTCTCCAGATAGGAAATACGGAAAATACCATTGCACCAACCAAGCGCAGCCATCATGGGGTGTCTGACCCAGATGTCAGCAAAACCAAGTATTTCCCTTTCCTCACTGCTGAGAATTTCCTTGTTCAAAATTCCCTCTGTTTTTGTCATTGCTAAAAGAACTAAAGTTCAGATTCACTCTTCGAAGGGCAAAGCATGAATCATGTTTGCATTTTTACATGGATCACTTTCCTCTGTCTTGTTCTCCTTAAAAATTTCCCTGAATTGGATTTTTTCTAAATTTCTCTTCTCAATTCTGCAGACTGATGTTGGCAAAATTAAAACATTTTTTATCATTGTCAGTGGTGCCGGGACATGCTTACAAGCCTTCACAACACCAGACTGGTTTTAACTGCAACCGTATTTCATATAAATAGCAAACTTAGAAAATATTTCAAAATAACACGCAAATAAATATGTAAAAGAGATCTTTGCTCTAAAAAAAACCCGCTCAAGACTACAAGTGATGCAATGCGCAATAACAAAAAGCCTGTTTTGCCTGAACACCATTTGCAGGCTGGTTGAACAGAGCATGCAGCCTGCGTTTTCAAAGGGAAACACAACCACTTTCTCCATCTGGTCTAAGTCCAGCTCACACCCCATAAAAGAACTGCAAGTTTATGACTCCAAGCTGGGCTCAATTACTTCCCATAATCATAACCAAGTGTTTCACTGTAATGAGTTTTTGTCTTTATCCCCGTTTTTTATACTACTTCATGCTGCTTTCACTGTGCATTAAGAAAGATTTCAATCTCTGAAGCTGTCAGGCTGGCACTAAACTGGTTTTGAAAAATCTGAAAGTTTAATTTTACTTCTTTTTAGCGGTCCCAAAGGTGCACACTAGATTCCCCAGAACTCTCGGTAAATTACTTATAAATTACATCCTGGCGTCTTTGTGACGTTTTTCTATCCTACCTTTCCAGAGTTTATAATATGAACCAGCAGGAATAGGAGTAACGGTGATGGTAGCGTTGGCATATTGGTGATTTCTAGTAAGAAAACCACTATATTTCAGGCACAGAGCACCTACCCCAAAAGACTGATAAGCTGGGACTGATGGCTAGGATCCTATCCAAATGATAATTTTATCATTCCCCCACATTCTACTAATAAACTGTGGTGCATATGTTTCCAGCACTCACTTCTTTAGCAATTTCAGTTTGTAATGTGAAAAATGGAGCCGTTCTTATACACGCCGCAATCTGTGCTCAAGACAGCAAAATAGTATTTGATCCAGCAAGTACAGGATGTCTGGTGTGACAACACCACTCCTAAAATTTAATAAGTTCTCAGTTAAAGGAAAACATCTCAGCAGTAACTTTCACAAAAAAATAGCAGAGGCAATAAAGTTCCTTAGAAGCATTTTTCCACTTGTGCTTTTCTCATCTCTTCTTAGTCCTCCTTCTTCTTGCTTCTCTCAAGTCTTTCAACCATGTCCACCCACAAAACCTTGAGAAGGAGACAGGATTCAAAGGAACATCACAAATCTCTTTTTTGTGCTCTTCTTGTTCTTTCTTTCCCTCTTCCTCACTTCTCATGCAGGATTGGAACAGATTAAATGATGTTAAAGTTAAAATGGGCATTGCAGGGCTGAACAAAATATGCTCTTCAGTTTAAATTGAAGAAAAAGTCTTTCAGCCAGCACTGAATGGGTCACAAACTGAATGACGGCAAATGAATAAAGCCAGAAATGACTCCAAGAAAATGATACATTAGGGATGGCCAGTACCTGAGGAGTGAAATTCGCATCACTGTTCCATAGCAAACACCCCAAAATAAAAGAAACTAAGAATCAGAGCACCATGACTCTACAGAAATACAGTCCTCCACCGATTCTCCCTTAGGAGATTTGTTTCTCATGATGAAAACTCACTGAATTAGCAACGGTTTGCACCAATCCTCAGCTGTCCTCGGATGTCAGCCCTACACAAACCCAGCCAGCATCCCTTTGTTGCACAGCCATAGCCACCACATTTGCAATTCAGAAGCTAGTAAGAGCATTAGCAGACATTTATTGCAGTTTTGACATTCACACTGGCACGGTTATCATAAAATACAACTTTAGTGACCAACATGCACGTTGGAAGCAATGCCCTCATCCTAACATCTAAATGGGATGATGAGATTTCGAAGTAATTTCAAGTTCTGTATCCCTCTGCTCCCCACAGTGAGCAGATGCAGCAGACAGCTAAAGCCAAGAAATTTGCTCACACACAAAAGAAGATGGCAAAGAGACTCTTCTCCTGACTCGGAATTATTATTATCTGCTATTTTTGGTTAAGTGTCCCCTAACAATAAAAAATGCCGACAGTGCAGTTTTGGGGTTGACAGTCATCCCACAAATGACCCATTCCTATGCCACAGTGGATATAATAACGACATGTGCTATATATATTATACACAGTAAATTAGAGACAGTGGTCAGCAGCCTCCTATTAGACATGTGAGACAATGCAGAAATGCTGACTGAAGAGAAATTGAACCACACCTTGAAAAGCTAAATGCTTAGCTAACATTTGAGAAGCCTTTCTCATTCCTGGCTCCAGCAATTTCACTGACAAAGTTCTTCAGTGATGAAAGAGGGACCTCACTTGGTTCAGCTGCAAGAGAGCAGCAGCTTCCAGAGGAATGAACCATTCCCCGTGAACTCCTAACCTCAAGTCTGCCAAAGCTCAAGGATGAAGGAGTTGCTTCTCCTGTTCTTAGCTGCTGTGGTGGTGAAGAAGAGCCTGAGGCCTACGTTCAGGCTACCTATAGGGGCATCTCATGCAGGTGGTTACACAGAACGGACATTTTCCATGAACTATTGCAAACGTTGTTTTGCTGACAGTGAAAGCAGGGTCTTGTAGCGTTAGACCAGCAGTGAGCTGACTTGTTCATTGAACTCAAACTCAAAGCTCACAAAATCCCGCTGACTAGCCGGGGTATCCATAGGAAGGGATTATTACTTATTATACTTATTATATAGCCACCGACCGTATGTTTACATGAGTGACTAAGGACATCACAGAGGACTGGATCTCAATCCCATGAACTAAACACAGGCGTAATGCCAAGAGGGGAAATTCCTACAGGATCACCCAACACTGCATTGTCATTACAAGTGGGATTGCTCCAGCAAGAGGATTATAATAGAAAGGGAGGAATCCACCGTGCGCAGACAGGGATTGCACTGAAATCCAAGCCCCTGCACAGCCTCTTTGCATTGCAGCCAGCTCCCTCAGTCTACTTGTTCAAGTCACCCCTAACAAATACAGTAGACCTTGATCTGGTAGTTAAGAAACAATACAAGGGATTTAAAAAAAAAAAAAAAACAACAACACAAAATAACCCCCAAGATCTATCTTCATTTTCTACCCTTACTTTTCCTATGAACTAATGATTCTGAAGCATCATTAGTTGTAAGCAAAGGAATAAACCCAAGTACCTTGCATACTTTTAATGTCATAATAATAGAACAACTGGCAAACCAGCTCTGTTAACTTCCCAAGATAAACATCTCGGGAACCACCACCAGCTAGATCTCATATAGCACCTTTTCATCTTCAGCAGAAGGGAGGACGTAAGCACCATGGTTTGTAGTTTCTTTGCACAGGGAAAAGTGACTTTCCAAAAGTCCCCGTGCAGCAGGCTGGCACGAGGCCGGTGAGGAACAGAACAAGACGGATGTCTGTTGGACTCGATGGCTCTGCTCCTTCCTTTGCAAGAACATGACATATTGTTCACACTGCATTAAACCACTGTGTGCATGAGGTGGCTGTCTCACATGCCCCAGCTCCAAAAAGATTACTAGAATTAGTCGCCCAGATTACGGAAGATCTGCCAGAGCAGATGGGAGTATCGAGGAGGAAACATCCGTTATCACATACATGAGGTCTGGAAGAGAAATCATTCAAAATCTTCCTGGTTTCTCTTCCCAGGTTGTTTTTTTTGTTTTGTTTTGTTGGGGTTTTTTTGAGATTTTTTGCACCCAGATCAAACATAGCGATTTTGCTAGCAAAATAAACTTTACTGACTTTTTAAGAGAGATGAAAGAACAGTGTGAAAAGACAGACCCTGCAGCTTCCTGAGATGGTAACAGAGGTACCTTAGCAATCTGCCAGGGTACAGAAGGGACAAAGACCGAGACAGTAGACATGTAAGGGAAAACTGGCATTGTTTTAATGTCTACAACGAGCTAGAAACCATCCAAGCCCAAATATTTCCCATTTCTTGATGATTCTACCAATTTGTGTAACTGACAGACACATAACTTGGAAAAAAGCATCTGACACATCCACGGCATCCTGCTGGGAAGCTGCTGCGACTGTGGGAGCCACAAGCCTATGATGGGAGTGAATCAAGGGACCGTGTGGGATGGTTTGGGTGGTAAAAAGTTCCCTGTTCATTCACTGTGCAAGTGAAAACACCAAGCACTGTGAAGTTCAGAGGTGTTATATTTAGGATTGTGTGAAAAATCTCATTGGGTTGGCTGGGACCAACACAGACATGAATTAGAGAAAGCTTTTTGAGTCTTTATGCCTAGATGGCAGAAGGGCTGGAAACCTGTGAGCTACAAGCCAGTAAGAGAATATTCCTGGAAAAACCAACCCTGCTAGTCTGCACACACAATAACTGCCAGGAGAAAAACCAGTCTGAAACCTTTTTACAACAGCTAATGATAAAGGAAGAGACTGAAAAGGCTGTCAACTCTGTCCTTGTGGGGACTGCCTGAAAGCCCAGACAGAGTGGGGAAGAGGCAACATTACGGTAACTCCTTGCGTGACACTTCCTTCGTTATTTAGGTTTTAGGATGCCCTTGTGAATCAGAGGGCAGGTACCAGGGCTCAGGCATGTCCCAGCTCGACACAGTTCTCAGGCCGACACTTAATTTGCAGCCAGCATCTTTCCCTGTTCACTTCGTCAAAACACATCAAGCCTCAAATTGAGGAGAAACTTCTGGAACCATGAAATCTCTTTTAGTGGTGACTTAGCTTAGCAGTGCATTGGGCCCATCACACTACTATTTGTACCTTGTAAAGCCCCTTGAAAATGATCTAAACAAGTATCACGGATGACCAGAACTTGTTGTACAGTGCCATCAGATTCCCAAATCTTGTCAAAGGTCATCGTCTTGCAGTGGCTTCAGTGCTTAAAGTAGAAAGCACTCTACCAGGTAGCTCTAACATCATTAATCAGTTTAAATTCCACATCAAGAATCAAAGCAGAAACTCAGTGTTATGCTTACAGAGCTCTGGATATATGCAGCAGCACAAAGCCCAACTCTGGAATTTCTTGGTCTGCCCCCAAAGCCTCCTGCATCCTTAGTCCTTCACTCAGGTGTCTGTGTTTCCAGGGGCACGTTTCTAACACAGCCCTATGAGCTTTTCCTAACGCAGCCTGGTGCAATTCTGGCTGTCGGAGCCAAGGTTACCTAAAACAGCCTACAAAAACCTATCAGTGTTACAGACCGAACGCTTTTGTTATTATTACATAATACATATTTATGGAAAAAAAATCCTCCACCATCACCTTGGCAGCTAGCAGTAAGGCCTGGCAAGTCTGACAGTCATCTTACCTGCAAGTGTGTCACTGGAGCAAAAAATAGTAAAACCTCTGTGCTAATAGACATGAACAGAAATTCCTGTAAAGCAGGTGGGTTGCTTCCAGTCATGATAAAATACCAATAGGGCAGAGGAGGGGAGGAAGGAACACTGAAACGGGGCTGAGTAAGGAGTTTAGAGACTTCGGTTTTATTCTCAGCTCTGCTACCGGGCCACTGCATGACCAGGGGTAACTCACATCATCTCTGCAAGAGCTTCACATGAAAAGCCATCTTGGGATGCTGTGTGTTACTGCACTGCGAGTCTCATGCTTAGACCAATCCCTTTTCTACCCCTATTAACCAGAAAGATAATTAAAAATCTTAAAGAAAACAAAGACCTACAGCAGTTGAAGTAGATGTTTACAGTGACCACAGGTTTCTGGCTTTCCTTCCTGTTTACTCGCTGCCTACATCCATTACAAGCTTATGTGTTCAAAGGCAAACAGCAAAATCCCCGTCTTCAGGAATTGCTCAGAGTGGGGCAACGCAAGCACAGGGTGGAGAGCATCAACCCCCAGCCTGAGAGACCAAATTCCCACCAGCCTCAGTAGCAAAAATCAGACTCATTGCCAGCAAAACTGAGCTTCTCAAGTAGTCTTTATATTAATTTCCAAGTGTTTTTTTTTTTCCTGCACAACATGTTAAAAGACATAATATGAGCTCCTGCATCAAGTGCAGCATTGACAAGGAAGGTCCTGCTGGTCTTTGAGTCACAGCCCTCAGCACCACCAGCCTAAATCAGTCCCTCCAAATTCTCCTTGCACTCTTCAGCCCTCTCTATTTACAGTCACCCGCTATAAAATTCACATTCTTGAACTACAGTAATTAATGAAACTTCACCAAAACCTGGAGAAGATCTGCACAGGGTCACGCACGAAGCTCTGGGGAAGCTGGGAGCGGAGGGGGATGCTCCTGCCCCAGCCTTTACCCTCCTTGCCTGCACAAACCTGCCACACCACAGTCTGCAGAAATCTAGTGTGGGAGGGAAAGGCGTGGGGCACCAGCAGAGTCCAAAGGACTTTCTGCAGCTTAGCAGCTCCCCCTGCATCTCCTCCTAATGTGCTTAGCTACTTAGCGAGCAGTGAGCTAAACATCTTCATGTTTAGCAACAAGTTTTACTGGGTTTTTGCGTTACTTGACCTTAATGATAGGGAAGCTCCATGTGTCTTACCAACCTTTTCTTGGTCGCCGTCACAAGGTGCTTCCCAAGGTGAAAGATGGTTTTGCTTTTGCTCCAAGAGCACAAAATGTGCAGCCGTGCCTGGGGAGTGCTCAGTGCTCCCTGCATTGTCCACGGCGAAGAACGAGACTGGCTCCTCAACACAGTTTTAACTTCTCACTCCAAGAAGAGGTTCAGCTTCACTGTATTAACACTTCCAGTGCAAAAATACTTGCATTTCAGGAAGTGGACGCAGCAAACTGGTGTCCTTTCTTTACCTGTCCTATAGCATGGTCCCTGCAGCCTCACGGTGCTGAGCCCATCAGCCTGTACGTATTCTACACTCATCTGTCCCACCTTACCTCTGTAAGACTGCAAATGCAAGGGCTTTTTCCCTTAATATATTAACATTATTAGCATATTAATGAAGTTCCTAACCTCATTTAGCCACTTGGCTTTTGCACCATGCAAAAAGAACTAGGGAAGAAGAGGTGGAGGCTTTCTCAGCACAGCGAAGGGCTCCTCTAATCTTGGAACCTATAGTGCAGCAGCACAAGTTGCTTATAAACAGCTTACTCGAACGTGATCCATTCCCTAATGCGCAGTAAGTATCTGTGTCCAAGGGAGAGGATAAGAAACTTGGGGGGGAACGAAGTGCCAGGTTTAGAGAGAAACAAGAAACCACACACCTTCCCAGCCATGAACTCATCAAAGGGTTTTTTTCCCTCTGAATTTTTGCAAGATGTGCACGTGCTGCATGTTGCTGAGCCTCGCATCTGCTGGACAGATAAGATATTAATTTCTAAGAACTTCAGTGATGTCAGGCATTTTCTTTTTTTAATGTGACTATAAAGTGGCAAAAGCTGTCAGCGGCGCTGGCAGTAGCTTAACAAAAAATGTTGACGTTGCCTGGATACTGAGTCCCGCTCCAGTCTAGGATTTGCCTGCGTGTCTGCATTTGACAGCGGTAACTCCTCGGGATTCTAGTTTTTCTTTAATATTCTGAGAGCCGTGCAAACACCTCTGCTTATTCAGATCCCTCCTCCACTTTTTGGCTTTGTAAAATGCAAACTAATTCCTCAACCGTAGTAAAGCCATAAATAAGAAGCCGTAAAAATATTTTTCTAGCATTCTTTTTCCAAGGTTAATCTTTTCAGTTATATAAGCACTTTATAAAATAGCATGGGGAAAGTATGTGAGAATCTGTTTATGTGATTAAGACTTGGCTCCTTCTTTACCGTGGCCAGTGACAGTATTTTGTGCTTTGTATTTGCCACTGCTGAGGTTCGCTCAGCCGTCTCTCTGTGACCTCCAAAGCAGAAGGCAGCAAGATTTAACATTGCTTTTCATGGAGTGCTTACAGTAAATCATTACTGATGGGTATCCATGGAGTCTTGGGAAAAAAAGAGCATTATTAAGTACCTGCTAATTTTTCGTTACAGTGGGTGGATTCCAGGTT
The DNA here is from genome assembly GCA_013401315.1 of Balaeniceps rex. Taxonomy (NCBI): domain Eukaryota; kingdom Metazoa; phylum Chordata; class Aves; order Pelecaniformes; family Balaenicipitidae; genus Balaeniceps; species Balaeniceps rex. The sequence goes on from VYZW01022610.1 coordinate 90,957, forward strand.
TTCACTGATGGCAAAAATCCAGCTACTCCGAAGGGAAGTGAATTTTCCCCAGTCTTTCCCCTCACTGCTGACTTGTGCCTTAGTGTTTGAAGAAACAGTTCTGGATGCCAGTTAGTGAAGTGCTGTAGTGTTTTATTATCTTTTATGGTAAAGAATTTGGAAGGACTTGAGAGAGAGCTTCAGGCCGAAACAGAAACAGGACCAAAGTGAATATACAAAATACAGCACCAAACTCCTCTTCCTGGCAGCTAGATGACAGAGAATTAAAAAATCCACTACAGATCATTTTTCCAGTCTGGTCCCTGACATGGTTCCTAAGTGAGGAACAAGGCACAGTTATCCTGGTGCTCCACAGCAGCAGAGTTCAGCACCCTGCAGGGTTATTTTCCAAAGGAAATGACGCGCTGTTCGGATACTTTCTTTAGTGCCACTTGTTTTATTTACTTAATAATGTCACAGGCTTTGAATACACAAGCAGCCAACTCTCTCTTTCAACAATCCCATCCCAAATGTCAGTGCCCCATTCCCGCACAGCCGTTCTGCACTGGGGAATGACTCAGTTTAGCCACGCTGAAGCAAAGGGCATACCGTCCCCCTCCTTGCAATTGCTCCTCCAAAAAAAAGCCATGTATCATAACGCTAAACATCATGACAGCATCACTTCAAGAGAGTAAATAATGCTTGAACGCAACAAGAACATGTACCACAACCTCGTAACTCCTTCCAACTGATGCCAACCACAAAGCAGTGAACGTGCGAGGTTCATCTATGTAGCTTAATTCTGTTTCCCCTCTCATCGCAGCAGTAGCAGACATGAGATTTTGGACACTGTGCCAGCTTTGACAGCTCTGCGGGGAGAAGACAACAGCTTCCTGTCATAGCACTCCCAAATCCTGCAATTTAACCACCAGTAAAAAATTTACATGGAAAAGCTATTGATGCTGTCAAAAAACAGATGGAAAGCTTGAAGCAGAAACAAGCCCTTAAAAATGCTATGTCTCTTCAACTTTAAAACTGGAACGGACAAATCGATACGCAGTGGAAAGAAAGGTAGAGATGACTCAACAGGCTTGTTTTGTGGTGATGCCTTTTGCTGTTACCTTCCTCAAGCCTCTTGTGGCTGGGAACCATAAGAACACTCGGATGGTTTGAAGATGCAAAAGCTGGTGTGTGGAGGCAGTGCCAGGATGCTCGCATTGAACACACACAAGTGCATGAGAAAAACTCACCTCTTCCCAACTGCACGTGTCTTCTTAAATGCAAAATGCAATAAAAGAGTGAAAAAGATGGTGTGAATCCTGAGGATCATGCTCTCCAAGTCATTTTTCCATGCACAGGCAAGACACCCAGCCCAGGGCAGCTGGACCCTCTCTTGGCTCATCTCGGCTAAACCAGAGCCAAACTATGGCTAAAGGTGCGGCACAGCTGGTGCAGGTCCGTGCTCCATCGGCATTCCTGCTCCCTCGGTTTGTAGCCGGGCTTCCAGGGAAGCAGCTGCACGCAGCGGATTTAAGTTTCCCATCCTGCAGCACAGCTGTCTGCTTTGTAAGATCCTCCACCGACAACGTCCACTCTCTCCATATCCCGGCTTTCTGAATAGAAAGACTGTGGGGGCTTCCTGTGATTGCCACAGTGGCTTCTGGCTACTCCAAACCAAGCTCCAGCTACTCTGCCTCAAAGCTCATCCCAAAATGATGGGTCACTTTAACAGCAGTGTGACTTCTGACCAGTGCTCATCATCAGCTTGTTTGACTTTAATGCGATTTAATTGCAGTGACATGCCTTAACAAAACCCATGCCAAGAAACTGCAGTTGGAGAAAGAGCTGACCTAAGGCCAGTTTCCCAAGGGTTTTCACTCCCCACCCCCCTCTAACTTGTGGGCCCCCAGTGCCAAGCAAAGTCTCCTGGGTCACTGAGGTGGCTGCAGCCACCCAGATCTCCTCCAGCCCCTGCCACAGCCACATGTAACAAGGTGCCTTACTCTGAATTTCACCCTCTGTGATGGCCACATGCTCCTCCAGCACCATCCTCCAAGGTTGGGGACAATCCCAGAGTAGCCACCATCCTTTAGTCCTCACCAGGGCTTACTCTCTAAAAAATTATGAGATTTCACCTCACTTCATCACCCCTAAACTCTGTGGTTAAAGGAAAAAGCAAAACATCACTATGGGGCCAGGGGCGGAAAGCGCCCTGATGACTTCTCCCTTCCACAGAAGCTCCGCTCCACCCCACCACCACCACCCCAAATTCAGGGGGATCTTGTCTTCCAGGGTTTATCTGACTGCATGGATATGTGCTACTATGTTACATGGACATGCTCCACATAACATGCAGAAATAAGACATGGTAATTTTTTTTTTTGCATTTTCATACTCTGATGATTTTTACACAGTCTTCGCCCCAATGGTCTGAATAATACAAGCGCATAAATCCACTTCTGTTAGGCAAAAGTGAAGGAATTATGGCCCATCACAAATGAATACCAAAGCGATGGCTCTTAATTAAATACATTAATGTAATTAAGAAAAATGCTAAATCTCAGTTTCTTTCTTGGTCTTTGTTTCTACAACAAAGACAAGCAGGGAAAAAGAAAAATGTTCCTAACTACTGCAATGGAGTCCATATCAGTTACCCCATAGCTGTGCCTTTGACCATTTCTCTAAATTCAGAACATCCATCACTGCCTGTCTTCCCTTACCACTAGTAAGAATTTGCTGATAATCCACATATTTTTCTGCAGACTGGGCTTCTGATTCAACAAAATCTAGACAGCTGTACAAACTGGCTTGCGCTAATCCCCAACATTTGCTTGAAAGCTTTCCGTGAACGCCAGCGAACATACAAGATGTCAGATCGGCGATAATCCTCATTACTTACTATTTACATCTTTAAGGAGGGAAGGGTCATAATTAGGCTTTTGTCAAGGAGAGTGCCTTTGATTGCATCGGAAGTAAGGGCTTTCCTCTGGCTTTGAAGGACAAGCCCAACACTTAGATGACCACGCAGGAAACTATTCCTTATTGCTCACCACCTTCATAGGGGTGACTAGCAAATATTGCTGAAATTAGCCAAAATACTTCCTTTTTTCTTCTCTTTCTCTTTTTTTTTAGCTAAGAAGGTCCTTTTTTTTCCCCCCCAAGTCAACTGGCTTGTTTCTCAGCAGGGATTTACGCTATTAACCTCAGGCACCGAAGTCTGGAAATTGTTCCACTGTGTTCAGAGCCCAATGGTCAAATCTTCCCCTGTGTCACTCTGAGAAAGTCAGATGTAGTAAATCAGATGTGTTTAAATACACATAATACAGCAGAGTCTGATCTTCGCATGGGCAGAAGCCACATTTTAATTAGCTTCGCTGGAAGGAGCAATACTTTCTTCTAAAAGATGAAAAAACTCAGCTAACCGCTCATCTAAATGTTCATGTTGATTCATTTTTGAGGTTCGCTCTCCCGAACAAGTTTAGGCCAGTGCTGCATTGCAATCAAGCGCTGCTGCTGAGGACTCCTATGCCAAAACCCCATTTTTACTACCTGGCTACGTGTTTCAGCCGCTGTTTGTGCTTCTCGTCTTTCACAAATCCTTCGAGGTGCACCTAACATGGCCAAGCTTAACCCTTCTCTAGCAAACTCTACTTTTTACAGGTTGCCCAGAGAGGCTGTAGATGCCCCATCCCTGGAAACATTCAAGGTCAGGTTGGACGGGGCTCTGAGCAACCTGATCTAGCTGAAGATGTCCCTGCTCACTGCAGGGGGGTTGGACTAGATGACCTCTAAAGGTCCCTTCCAACCCAAAGTATTCTATGATTCTATGATTCTATGAAACACAAAGGAGGCAGGCATTTAATATAGATGCTAAACACGGAATAAATAACACAGGCACTATTTGCCATGTGTAGCTACGCTCGTTTCAGTATTAAGCATTAGTTCATGCGCAATTCTTTCACCTCCTCTCCAGAAAGTCTTGACCTTCGTAGCATTTGGAAGTGGATTTTTTTATTTTGCACGTATTAAAGCCAGTTTTGGCCTCTGGCTGCTCGGCACTACAGGGGGCACATCGGCGTGCGAGAGGAATTGGAGCAACTGCATAACTGCAAACAGCATCATCCTGTTGGAGTTACAGGTTGCCAAGCACAGTTCACTCACCATTAAACAGCTCTGTGAAAAGACTGCGAACATGAAGAGCTATGGAAATCTTATACTGAGGTTAAGCAAACAAATCTGACACCAAACCTTCTGCCCAGCTCAGGCAGGCGATGAACCAGATACGTTCACAGTGACCCTGAAACAAAACGCTCAGGATTCCCAAATAACGGCGTTTGTTGAAGAATATATGATTAATAGCTTACCTCCGCATGCAGCAGGAATGAACTGCGTTAGGGTCTGTGCATTTGTCAATGCAATTAAATGTCTATCTTGATATTGTGGGCCATATCCTGACCTGAGGGCAATGGCAAACCCTCCTGGGACGAGGAGAGAAGTTGGTTTCCTGAACAACTGCTGAAATTATTGCCGTCACACATGTTGCAGGGAGGGATGCTTTTAGCCCCCACTGTTTGAATGGGTTTGGAAGCAAAAAAAAAAAAAAAAAGCAAGCATAATAAACGGTCCTTAGCATCCTGCTCAAAACCTAAACCAACGCATCTCCAGGCAGGCAAGGCAATCCCAGCCTCTCCATACAGCGAGGAGCAGCAGGATGCCCACAGGAGGGCACCTCCGTTTCACAGTCGATAGGAGCTCCCAGGGAGATGCAGTTTGGGCTCGCCCAGTGGGGCACTGCCTGGTGTAGCCACCCACACACACTTGTCACCGCAGTCCTGTGTCACACACCTACATGGGGCTTTCAGAGCTGCACTTGCATTTCGGGCTCTGAGAGCCGTAAGCAGCAGGAGATGCTGCAAGAAGCAAACGACAAAGAAACCCCGTTGCAAACCGTTGCAGTTGCCTACCAATAAAATGGGCTTATAGGAACCCCGGGGCAAGCTTCAAAATAATTTAACTAAGAAATTGAGGTGTTTTGATCGTTGATCATCAAAGACACCGAGTATTTGTTTTGCATATCAAGTACATACAGATCAATATTTTTCCATAATCTAAGATAAGAATTTTTTAAAGATGGAGAAGAGTCTTCAAAAACTGGGTGAACTGTGACAGAAATGAACATAGCGGAAAACCCATGAAGAAAAGTTTTTTTTTAAAAAAAACCCACAAACCCCAAACAATCCACAACCTATTTTTTGTTTTAAAACTAAAATAAGAAAGATTCTATTTAGATTTCATTAAACACTTATGCTCCATGCTAGAACCAGCCAGCCCTGGAGCGGGGGGGAGGACAGTTAGTCTATCGATCCATCCTAGAGATCCCAGGCACAGGGACCTTTGTAAGCTCACTGCTGGCTCAGTGGTTTTAGGATTGTCATAAATCAATTAGTTCCTGACATTCGGACCTTTCCAGCAATGCTCTGTAGATGCACTGGTTTAGCCGTTTAGCTGGATAACAAATTCTAACATCCAGAAAGTGGACCAAAGAGAAACAACCTGGGAAGAATACCAGTGACAGATTATTGCTCGTAGTGTACAGGTGACTCTACAGACTAAAATCTTCCCTTCAGAAAGGTCGCTATTCAGGACGTTACTCTCAAAATTACATTCACTACCACATTTTTACTTATCACAGCTTCACACTGTACCCACTGTGAATCCTCATCTCGCTGCTCCATCCTTTGCACTTTAATTTGTAGAGTATCCACACACGCCCACTTAGCAGCACAAACCATTTCGTACGCCAGCTGGCAAAGCACAGACAGGGCTTCCGAGCATTTTACAACCCCTATCATGCAAATCCAAAAATGGTACAAACTTTGGGGAGCATGGACCTCCAGCTAATACGCATGTGTGTGCCTGTGACCAGCAAAATGCTTTTATGAACCTGAATTGGGTCCTCTGCAAGGTGTCATCCTTCATTGCATCCTACACTGTGCCAGGGAAGCTTATCAGAAGCTTTGCTGGATTATCAAAGCACCTGCAATAACAGTTACTGGTTCCTGATACACTATTATTCCATTAAGGATACATTATTCAAACAAATTTCTTTAAAGGTTCTGATGGTTGAGAACCATTCATAGGTCAATGTCCAAAAATTAGACCCAAGACACATTTTCTGACTTGAGTAGAAGACCTTGCCTATCCTCTTTTTATTGTAAACTAAGAACACGACTTCTAGCCTCCTCCAGATGACATGTTGATTATTTTAAGCACAACAAAATCCAAATCAATTAACTCACTAGGCTAGAAATTCCTAAACCAATTAATTTTAAAAAGTAGCATCTTTGTTCTGCTTTGCTTTGGCCAAAGAAACATGAGCTCCACTTTATCCTAGAAGAGATCTTCTGTGCTTTTCTATATCCCCCTTGTCTCAGTAACAACCGACCTGCATTTAAATTTGCTGTATGCACCAAATGAGCCAACGACGACTCCACAGTTGGATGATCACTACACAAGTTGCTGTAAAGTGCTCCAACCCCTGACCGAATCCAAATGGATGCTACAGGCTCTCCTTGCCCAATTCACGGCTCTGCCAGTGACTGCTGGAAGTGATGTTGCACTGAAGCAGATGCTGGAAGCTCATGTGATGGTTTATAACAGCTCAGCTGTGAGACTGCGGTGTCTGCCCATGCCTACTGCCCATACAAATGGACTACTAGAAGTAGGAGAGAAACATCTTCCCTGGAAGTCCATAGAAAAAATAAAAATAACATTTACTGTAACAGAAGTTGAACTGTGTGTCCAGAGCTCTCAGCCTGCTAAGTCATGCTTCTTTCTGTATTAACGTTGCCTCCAGCACCTCTGCCAAGGGCACATTACCAAATCACTGATGGTTCCTAGCCAATATCAAATGCGAAAGGCCCTTCGCATGCTACTGGGCTAGTACAGGAGGCTAGGAGGGCCTCTGAAGGCATTACACAAGGAAAAGTCCTATCTCATCTCCCCAGATTACTCGGTCACTACCAGATGTAGTGATAATTAAGTGCACAGGAGGTCTCCCAGCAGAAGTGGCTGCAGAGCCCTCCTGCCTTGCTTGGAGGTGCCCAGTGCTCTGCTCAACCCACCAAGGAGCCTTGCTGGCTCCCAAGTCCCTCCCCATCCACCCACGGTTCACAGCCTTGCAGCCCAAAAGAGGTCTCAGTTATCTTCGGTTGGCTTTACGGCCAATGGGAAAACAAAATACACAAGTGAAACTAGGGAACAAATCTAGTCATCCATGCAAGAGTCCATGTGAAGCCTTTTAAACTCTCTCAGTCTAATCACCAGTTATCACCGGGACTCTCCTTCGAGATGCTTTCACAGGTCCAAAGGTTGCATAAAGCAAAGGCTCATCTCCACAAAGCCCATAAATTGAGACACAAGAGTGATCAACACCTCACCCTATTGACTCTCACAATGCATAGCGATTTACCATCATTATTATGGTTTTATTTGCTTTTTAAAATCAATGTTCTCATTCAGTCCAAGCTCAGTCAAAACTCACTCACCCAACAAGGCCTACGTAAGAGCTACAGGCTGCTAGACCAAGCCTGGGATTTAACTGTGCTTTACTTACTCTACTACACGTACTTTATTCCCCAAACCATGCATTCTTCTGTCTTGTGATCAGGTTCTTTCATTCCATATTTTTCCAGATCAGAAATCTGATTGATTCAACATTTATCATGTTTATTCAGCCCATTTTTGAGGTGTTTTCCATGGACTTTATCTAAGAAGCTGAGAACCCATGATATCTGTAAAGCTTGGATCTGATACCTTCAGTGATTAATAATACTTCCGACTCTAACCACATATCGAAAGAGCTCGGATGCAGAGTGCATTTTGAATGGGATCATGACAAGCATTCCCTAAGATTCAGATAAAGCAGTGTACTTAACATTAAATGTGTGAACAAACCTACTAAAATAAACAGGATTTCTCCAGCACTTATAACCAAATACTTGCTTAGGGACCAAATTCTGAAAGGATTGATCTAAATGGAAAATAGGCACCTAAATATGTTTGAAAATCTGCTCCTACATGTATTCCTGGATTTTTAAACTACAGATAGTTTAAAAAAAAAACAACCCACAACCACAAAAAAATCCCCTCCAACTTATTTCCAAATGGTTTCCTGTGATTAGACAGCTTGAGACTTCAAAACTCATTTTAGCTTTACTGTTGCTTACATCACTACCTGTGGAGGAACAAAGTCACCTACACATGAGGACTGCCCTGCAGACCTCTCTTATCAAAGGACATGAAGGGGACCAGCAGTGAAATGCCACCAGGGTTCATCAACCTTCGGAGATGTTCAAACTGTAGATTCTATTTCCCCTGCATGCACTAAGGTCTTGCCAATACATCACAAGAAATAATAACTTGGTTATTATTTAAAAGTCTGATAATTTATAGCATGTTCCATAGTCTAAATCCCAGGAAAGAGACAGAAGATGGGAATCAATCTGGTCACAGGTCTGTCCCATACCTTATAGATGAAAGTTAGAGACTGAAAAACTTCCCTTTTTTTTCCTGCATCATTGCATCTAAATCACTAGCAATTTGAAGATAGTCCGAAAAATCCTTCTTGCCTAGAAAGAGTGGTAAAGAATATAAAAGCATACTGGATGTACCCTACCTATAGAGATAACACTGGCCATGGGAAAATAAGGTGAAACGGGAAGTGCATTGAAAGATATCTGCAGATAAACTAAGACCAATCACCATGGGCACATTTTAACCAGAAAAATCATCTGCTGCTGACAGCAGATGTCAGTAACCGGCAGGAGAAACGGTGCTGAACGTGGCTTGTCTTTGGCCATGCAAAGCTGTGTGTGGCACCAGCTTGGCTGCAGCCGTGCTGACACATGTTGTCTGCAAAAAGTCATTTTTCTAGTGTAGACGAGACCAAAATGAACAGTGTCGGTCCCCCTGTCTGCCTCTGCGGGCAAATCAAGCTTGAAAAATGATGATTAGATGTTTTTGCACAGCAGTACTGGAAAATAAAGCAAGACAAATGGCTCTGTTCCTTTCCTAGGTTTTATGGGATGACGGTGGAAGAGCCTACGCCACCCTCCCAAGGTGAACCTGGACTGAGCAGCTCTGTCTTTCCACAACCTGCTCCCCTCGTCCTGCATGGCAAGGGTAGTCACAGCCAGAAATCAAAGCTGCCCCACAGCCTTTCCCTCCAGCATCCCACCCTCCTGCCCACTCAGAAGGTGGGGGAACTATGAACACAGGTAAAAAATTGAAGATGAAAGTGGCCTCAGCTACCCAGCATCCCGATGCAGGTTATAATTGATAGTTCTCTACAGTTGTGGTCCAAAGGCTGGGAGGGTCCAAGACTATGGGACGAATGTATCAATTTAGCAAAGAAAAATCCAAATATAGACTCCACCAGCTGGGACGAGGGAGGATATCCTGTCACACGGTGCCGGGTGTCACGGGAAGGTATTCCTAAAGAGTAACGCTGGGAAATAGCTTGAGCCAACGGTACGTGAAATGCCTGCGGCCGGCTGCCGATCCTCCACAACAGCCTGTCTCGGACTAAACCCCACTTCACTGCAAGTTGTTACCTAAATGTCACGAATATGGAGGAAAATCTTGGGGAGAAATGAATTTTAGTTTAAAGCTTGAAGAAAACCTTTAGCACAGATCAGCCACAGTCAGGAGGCCTTCAAGGGAGCAGAGCTGAATGTGGCAACATGAAACCCTGCAGGATTTTCCCCATTTCTTCCCTGAGGTATTGGAAATGAGAGCTACTTGCTCCATCTATGGGTAAAAACCAGTACAGTCACAAGCTTTTCTTATAGAGGGCATAGTCTAACCACAAGACGTTCTCCAAGAAAATAAATTATTAGAATAAATAAAATATATGACAACCTTTCTGTATTGCATCTCGCAGTCTTCTGAAAAAATACTATCTGGTCTTTGTTACTAGGAGCCCTCCTTATGGATTCTTTTAGGCACCACAGTTAATAGTGCTGAATTTCAGCAGGAGAAAACTTACTAAGAGAAGGCAGAAAATTAAAACTTTACATTGAAAAACATTTCCTTCCACAAACATAGTGCAAATTCACTGTGATTCAAATCTGACCACCAGCTTCAACGTGTTTGAAAGCTGCCTAATTTTCGATTTAAAGTTCTGTAAACGACCTTTAATTCTGAACTAAATTTATCTTTCGATCCCACCCACCCACAACCCAAAGCTTTAGATCAATGGAAACCTTTTAATTGATTTCCTTTGCTGTTAAAACTGCCAGCACCACCAATGTGTCATGAGTATTGCTGTTACTTGAACTGATGTTTTTGGAAGCGGAAACAGGACTGGAAAATGCCCTGCTGTCCTTCAAACAGGGCATTCATCCCCATGGAAAAAGCTACATTTTAATGACTCAAATTTCATACAACCATGTACTTTTAAGAAAATATTCAGGGTACTTGATTTTAGCCTATCTGCAAGAGTAGCTCCCTAATTTCCACGCAGTAAAATAAAGCTCTCCTCATTTATTTGTATATGTATTGTCTCTGAAGGGAGAGCTCATGCAAGACCATGGAAAAGTGTAACCTGAATTGTGTTTTCCCCCAGTGCAGGTGGTTCTCCTGCATTTACTTTGGATCACCTCAGTTTGCTTTACTGAGAGTAAATTTGTGCCACTTCTCTCTCTTAGCATTATACCTGCTCACATAAACTTGTACACAAGAGAAATGCACTCCCATTGCAGCCAAGACTCAATAATATCTCAGAGCACCAGGTCCCAAGTTGTTCCTCATGAGAGCAGCTCATGCAGTTTTGAGCAAACCTAAGACAAACTGGGAAGCAGTTCCACAATGCCAATTTTGAAGTCACTTTTCACAGCACCTCAAGCTTCAACTTGCACCTCTTCACTCAGCCTTTGTTCCTGTTGTCCCTGAAAAACATCTAGGAAATCAGTGTCAGCTCTGTTACAAGCCTCCTGCTAGCTACAGGTCACTCCAATTTACTCACTTTTTCATATCCAAGCATCTACAAATAATTAAAACGTAATTGCACAATGTTCCACGGCTGCTCATGTGCCCACGCTGATGGGTAAAACCCAGGTACTGAGCTCCACATCTCACAGAGCCAAGTCTCTGCTTGCAGAAGGCGCCTGGCTTTGGGAGGTGTAAGTTGGGCACGCTGGGTGGCACTGCATCTACCAAGCTTCATAGTGTGGGGGAGCAGCATTAGCAAGTCATCTGCACCACCTCAAAGCCAAGATTAATTCATCCCAAAACCATATTCAGCTCTCAATTATCAGTCTACCAGTGCTGTTGTAAAGAAATTCTCAGACAAAAAAGAAATTAAAAAGCTGAGAATTAAACTTCAAAGCACTGGTACAGAAACCCAGCACGGAAAGAGCTGTCTTGGACTTTTCTGCGGTGAACTTCCCAAACCGAAGGGGCTCTGCTGGTGGCCAAGCACACACCTCACCCAAAAAAAGTCCCTGTAGAGCCTCTGCCAGGAAGGGCCCGAGGTGGATTTGTTGCCTTTTCAAAGGTGGGACGCTGGACATGAAGCCCCAACCAGCAGTTTACTGTTTTGAAGCTGTACTTACAAAATACCTGAAGTGGCTGGGAGCCAAGTATACGTTGTGGGAAGGTATTTTTCGTTTCAAAGCAAATCTTTCGTCAGATCAGAGCCGTGGGGTTATGACCAGGTGCTGAACTGGGATAACCAAAGGGAAAAGACACAAAGATGAGCTTTTGGCTATTGCGAAAATGAGTGATACAATATTAAAGATGAGCAAAAGCTTTACACTCCCAGCCTTAAGTGGAAAATGTTTTAAGCCTCATGTCTGCAAATCACTTTCTGTTTTAATATCGTCCTACCCTAACCATTAATGCCCTTCCTAAACTGCATATATTCAAAAAGCAAAATAACTTAGCTGGGAAAAGAGCAACTACATGGGAAAGAAAGCACTGTGAATACCACACATAGCCTTTAAAATGAAAACAAGCTAGGAAGAAGTTGCTTCCAAGAAAAACAAGGAATATGCAGAGTAACAGGTTAGCCTGTGTTTTGAACAACGCGTGGGAGGAGGAAGCGCAGGGAAGACAGGGTATGTTATTTGAAACAAAGACAGCATATACTTCCCCCACATACTGCTCCATGATGATAGGGAGAGGAGTGTAGCATGGACTCATTTCAGGTAAAGTGGGGGACAAAAAAAAAAACCCAAACCCTGTGAACTTTTTACCTGGTGCTTTCTTTTTAATTGCAGATTGCCTGGATAAAGTGCCGATTTGCTATAAACCCGAAGGGAAGGCTCCAGTGCAGAGTTTCCCAGAACAGATGAGGCTGGGAGGGACCTCTGGAGGTCTCTGGCCCAACCCCTGCTCAAAGCAGGGCTTCAACTTTAAATTGGGGTTCTCAGAGCCTTGTCCAGTCGACTTATTAAAATCTGTAAGGGCAGCAATTTCACAGCCCTTCTGGACCCCTGCTCTGATGCTGTATCACCCCCATCAAGAACATTTTTCTTACACCTGCCTGGAGTTTCCCTCGCTGCCTCCTGCCCTTCTGCTGGGCATCCCTGAGATGCCCGGCACTGCCTTCTCCATAACCCTGTTAGGGAACTGAAGACAGCAAAAAGGTCTTCTCCTTCTTCTTCTTCCCCCTACACCAGGTGCCCCAGCCCCTGACCAGCGTAGTGGCCCTTCACTGGAACAGGGCATCCCTGGCTCTCTTGTAGCGGGGAGCCCAGAACTGGACCCAGCACTGCAGATGTGTCTCACCAGTGCTGAGCAGAGGGGGAGGATGACTTCCCTTGACCTGCTGGTGATGATCCTCCTAGTGCAGCCCAGCACACAGTTAATTTTCATTTTAATACTATTAACCCAGCACCAGCAGGGCTGTAAAGGCAGGCAAGCATGGCAAGTCCACCTGATTTCAATGCACTCACAGTTTCAGAACTGATAAAGCACCCTAAGTTCCATTCACTTTTAACACAGTTATCCCAAGCTGCTTGAGAAAATGGGATTTTAATCACATAGGCTGTGACAATTTTGAGCTGTGAAGCATTTATGCACCTTCAGAAATGTGGAGCCATGTGCTGGTTTAGCTCTTCCGAGAGCTCTTCAGCGCAGCATCTGTGCAAAGGTCTGAGATATCTGGTCTGAGGAGTCTCTGAGAAGTCCTGTCACCCGGGAAATGCTGTTCAAGCCACAGAGACTTTGTTATGAGTGGGACGTAACCAATTAACTTAGTGTTTTGTAATACATAGGGTTATTCTTTATTTGCAAAGTAGCAGAATGCAAAAGTTTTGCTTGTGAAAAACTACACAATACAACAGAAATGCTAACCCATACATTTCCTGAAGTCCTGAAAAAGTTTTGTTAAATAAAATTCAATAAAAATTAATTAAATATAGTAAACCCTAAGAGTGTAATTCATTACCGACCCCTGTTTAGAACTTTCTGAATAAAATCTACTTTAACGTAGTAAAGAAGGGTATATATCTGCATTAGTCTCTCTGTAAGAGAGCTAAACGATGTGAAAGCACATGGTAAGAAATGCTCTGCTTTGCAAAAAGCTGCAGAATGGGAAGAGTTGTCAATTTAAACACCAATTGTACTCATCACACCCTTTCCAAGAGGCTGTCCCTCCTGCCTTAAGAACAAAAGACCACGAGCACCCAAGCCCAGCGTAATTCCTCCAACCCTCTCTGGAGCAGCAGGGTCATGGGTATCTTCTGTTAGCTCAAAAATAGCGTGGCCTCGTTCCAAGCCTGTTCCTGCGACAGTGATGTGACCTTATCAAAAGGATTTTGCTGACCAATGGAAGATTCCTTTATTTAATATTCTGTTATACCTAGCTAGGACTTAAAAAGTGCTGTTTGCTTGGATAACTTGATTAAAATGTCACAAGATGGCTTTGCTATGCAGTGTATATTGCTGTTATTCATGCAGCAGCAAGCCCTTGTCTGTGTACTCAATCAGCAGCCTATGCAATATTTAAACCTATGTGCACTAGCAAAAAGAGCTTAAATGGACTTTAATTATTGTGAGGCTTGAAAAAGAGGGGAGCATAAAAAGCATACTTGAAGTTTCAGCAGAGAAGAACAAATGCCCTTGAATAGAAATGATGCTTGGAGTCTACTCGGAGTCCTTCAGAAACACTGACTCTCTTACTTTCAATCTCCTGAAGGTGTTTTAGAGAGAAGCAAGGACTGGAAAAGATGTCATTTCAATTAAGCTGCAGCAGAACTTCTGATAAACATAAAGAAAAATCCTATATGGCGTTGTATAGCTGTGTTCTTGTGCACAGAAGTCACTATGAAATTACTTGTTCTGATTAAAACCAATGTTATTAAGGGAAATTCTGATGAAGAAAAACAAGAAGGCCCCTCTATACTATTTAAAAGTCCCTGAAAGCTATGAATACATTGCAGGAAACGTATAGCCAAACGTAGGTATACGCATCACTAATTCTGTACCTACATTGTCACAGAAGATCTAACAACAATTTATCATTGAGTTATTTCTTCTTTTCACAGAAGGAAAACTTGCTGTGGTCTGACAATCCAGCACCCCCAGTGGCAAGATATTATTCCTCTCTTTCCCCTGACCTACAGCCACTAACCCCTTGGGTGGACCAGGTTTGGTTTGTAGACCGCCACTGGGAGCCTTTATTCAGCAAGAAAGATTTAAAATCGAAGCCTTTTCTCAATCCTCCTGATTTCTGAGTCCTAATGGTGTGCTAGCCCACGGGCTGCTGAAGAGGTAAAATTTGTGCCCAATATAAAGCAGGCAAGTGCTCTGAACCATAGATGTCTACGATGCCTTTCATATTCTGGCAGAAGAGCTCAAACACTCCCTTAATGGTCATTTGATTGGAAACACACATCATTTACTTCTATTCAGTAAAGGTCTCTACCCCCTGCCTACAATAGGGCAAAGAAATATCAATTAAAAAAACATCTGAAATTCTCTATGGAGTCTACAGAAGCGAGCCTCCCTTAGCTCCCAAGATGACGTCCCTTCTGTGCCCACCTCCACCACAAACCCCACGAACATCTCCAGCTGTTCTCAAGCCCAGGTGCTGACGTCCAACCAGCCTCGGTGAAACCACCCAGAAAACTCCCGCTAATGTGGACGCAGGATTTCTAAGCAAAGCTTTGAAGTGTGATTTCCCTCCTCAGCCCTGCATAGGTGTCTGTGGCTCTGCAGAGGTCATACCCTAACAGCCAGCATGTCAGAAACCCAAAACACATGGTCAGTGAAAGCGATAACGAACAATTAGCACATGCCTCATCCGCACTTACTTCACTACCGCAGGTAAAGAATGGGCCAAGCCCAGAGGTACCGTGTATCTTCCTGAAATAACATGAGCAATTTCTTACTTTTTCTTGATCTGGAGAAAAACTTGATGCCCCCAGGAGAGGTAGACGGGTTAGAATTGGGGGAGGACTCTTTGGAGGAGGACCTGAAGATCCCACTGAAGCTCATTCGGCGTGGGGAGCGTGGGGGAGACTCCTGGTAGGGGAAGGGGAACACTGTTTTGGGTGAGCCGGGGCTATGTTTGGATCTCACAGGGGCAGAAACAGGGCTGGAGGGTCGGTTCTGGAGCCCTTTTGAGAAAAGGCCTTTTGAAGGACTGCCAGCAGAGTAGCTTTCTTCCACCTAAGGAGAAGAGAAAAATGAAGAAAAAAGAAAAATCACCATTAATTCAGTTTGGCTCAGGCCATCAAGATCTCTGAACTTGTCTTAACACAGTCAACTCCTGTTTATTCGGCTGGTGGATTAGCCAGACCTCACCTTCCCCAGCACCTGCCAGCACTGACACGCAGATGCGTGTGTGCCACCTCTCTGGGCTCCACGCTGCCCCTAGCTCTTAAAGATGCCCTGAATTTCACAAAAAAATTTCAACATGTGTGCATACATTTTATTATCACACATATAACGCAGGGTTTTCTTTACTGCTTTTATTTGCCACACATCCCTCTTTCTTCCCCGGATAACTGAAAGATGACTGGCAATGAATTTATTTAAGGCAATGAATGATCACCATTAAGGAAACACAGCTCCCCAAAGTCTTCCTCCCAAATTTAACCACCCATCTACAGTACTTAAATCTCCATCGCACGATGTGACACAGCACAGTGCACAAGTTCCCAACGCCTGGCAGGTCTCTACGATGCTGGCCACAGCCGCAACTGTGGGATTGCAACTCCAGTCCCAAAATAGAGGACCCATTTTAGAGTGATGATGTTCCTGCTAATTACCCTGTCCCTGAGCTTGGGTACAACCTTTCTAACAGCTGTATCTCTTTTGGGACCTGTGCTGGCTTTCCAGCTAGCATGAATATCTGTGCATAACACAGCACCGCACTGTGAGGGCTCGCCCAGTGAGGGTGGATAAAAATCCAGAAAAACAAACAAAAAAAAGGAGCAAAGATGAAATTCTCCCCACATACAATCAACAGAAGCTGACCCAAGACCTCTGTGGGATTTGGCTGTGCCTGGGCTATACGTAGAGTTTATTTTCTTCTGGATGCACAAAGTACTTCTGTGGGTACGAGGCTGCTTTTTTAGCTGGGGGCATTTCTCATGAACGAAGGGCTCTGTTCCTGGCAAAAGGCAGCAGCGGGTTTCAGGTCTCCAGGGAACGCGTAAGCAAAGGCCACGGCGCATGTGCCCATGGGCACGGTGTGTCGCTGAGTTTCAGGCCCTTTGCTCCTCTCTCAGTATGGGGCTGACAGCAACTTCCACCTGTGAAGATGCCACCCAACGTGTGTCAGTCTAGTTAGGTACGGGCATTGTCGCCACGGGAGTCATCGTAGGGAAAAATATCATCTTTTATTGGAATGACTTAGATGAAAGAGAGATGAATGAAAGCCTCCTAGGTATGTATGCCCTCCTTCGGGTCAGTGAAAGGCTTGTGTATAAGAATCCAACTAAAAATGGTCAGCTGAGTTTAAAATACATATGCAATTAACTCCCTTTTCAAAATAACGTTTAGTCACAGCTCCAAAACACTTGTAGAAATATGTACGAGCAGCTTGATGGCCAAATAGGGATCCGTAACACAGGATCCCACTTCCTGTAATCCTTTCTGTCTCCTGCATACACACTTTGGACCAGCTCCTCTTTCCACTTGGGATGGGACAGAGCTGGAATGGGTCCTGCTCTGTAGGAATTGCAGGAGAGCCTGCAGAGAGCATGGTCTCCCATTTGGGAAGTGGCACGAGGCCTGAGAGATGGACACAAATAGCGTGGGTCACCAGGAGGGGCACAGAGACACGCCAGCACAGCACAGCCCTGGACAGCCGATGAATTCTGCACTGTGCTCCTCTGCACAGCACAGAGATGTCTGGCAGGACGCACAACCGCTTTTTGTACCTGCACACTTATTTTTGACAGCATGGACAAAAATATCTCAAAAATATACTTGTTCTTTTGCAGAAGAATTAGAGGAGCAGTTGCCCTCAAGGGGAAATTTTTGGAAAGGATAAATGAATTCTAACTGAAGCACTGGGCCAAACACTCTGACAGTATCCATCAGAGGAGAAAAAAAAAGAGTGTTTCAAGCTTAACGCAGTGGCCTGAGCCTCAGGTTTGCCTCCCAGCTCTGTTACAGATTCTGTGTGCAATCTTGAAAACTCATTTCGTATTACACATCTGTTCCGCCACGAGGACCGCATCTCCTTTATTCCCACTCTAAGTCCTCTGGCACACAGACCATCTCACCGCGAGTATTTATCAAGAATAATAGGGCACAATCCCTCGACTGAGACCTGGAATAATAACCACGCTATAAGTAAATTAATAAACAAATAGCATTTTTGTCATGAGTAAATAGTCCCAAAGTGGTAGCTTTTTCATAAAAGCTCATTAACTTTACAAAAATATTATCTGTAAATCATCTGAGACTACTTATATGTTGGTCTCTTCACAACTGCATAGTCCAGGAAACAACCAAGTAGCGCAACGGCACCTCCTTTTGCATCGTGATTTAAAGAGGTCTGTTGCCAAATCTACTGCCTGCAAATGGGGAGTAAGAATATTTTCAAGTTCATTTTAATCACAATAGAAATCTGCCACTAGCACTGTAATTTAGGACTGTTTTCAGGATGGTAATTTCATTATAATTTTTCCTAAAGTGACAAGCCATGACATTTGTAAAGCTAAGAGAAGGACATCATTCTGGTCCCACCCTTAATATTTCATGTCATCTTTTTTGCATGGTTGGTTGGTTATAACGACACACTGATAGGAGACACTTTTAAAAGACTATGGTAACCTCACATGCTAAAGCAATTCTAGAAATGTAAAATGTCAAGCAACAATTTGTCAAATAACGTCAGTATTCCCTTGTATGCGTAAGTCAGACATGAAAGCAAATTGTTCTCAAATTCCAAGCAAAAGCAGTGGGATATTTTTTATTTATTGCAATCACAACCAGTTGCTTTCTCTCCATCGTGCCAGGCAGATGAATTAGTTAATTGTCGGAGCACCAGGGGCACGCTGCTAAATACACATGTGCATGCTACTAAATTAAAGGAAATTACTACACTGAATTCTTCCCCAGCTGCTCCACATGTTAATTATACACAGGTTACACCCACCATCAAAGCAGATAAATACCTGTGATTTTGCTTCGGGAACTACAGCAGGACTGCTTTCTTAGAATATTATTTGAGGCTAATAGATTGTGAGTTTTAAAAGACAATCAGGCGCTTCTATGAGTAAAATCAGCAGCAACAACAGTTATCACAGCGTATATAATAGTCACAAGGCAATGTTAATTTTCATGCTTCAGCTGGGAATGCGGAAGAATCTCTGCTGTGGAATAAATCCCACCATCCTATGCAGACTCGGTGTGATGGCTCCGGCAGCGGTGCTGGAGGCAGGTTACACGGCTAGATGGATCATCAGCCTGTTCTTCATGCTTTTTGGACTCATTTCCTGAAGCTATGACAGGCAGGTGGGCACAAAACTCCCACATGCGCTTTGGAAGGATAACTATTCCCCCAGCTGAGCTGTAGCAGCAAAGAAAAGTATTGCATCCTGGTTTCTCACATTAACAACCCTTGTACATCAGTTTGTGTTAGTCCAGGAAAAGCAGTAAAGTGAGAATGGGCAGAAATATGAAACGCAACTAATAAATGCACATGGTGATGTGGCTCATTTGACCCTGACCGGGTAATTGGTCTTGGAGATAAGGAATCCAAACACACAATGCAAATACAACACAAATCAATGCACAAATACGGCTTAGTCAAACAAATTGAAAATTTCCTCTAAGTATAAAGACTGTTCACCTAATTAAAAAAAAAAAAACAAACCAAACCAACCAACCAACCAACAAACATTCCCTGTGTTGGCTTTGTGCAGAGCATGTACGGGGTCTTTGAGCTCCATGCCTAACCTTGGACACCTTAAACCTTAAAACTGGTTATGTTGGAGAGAAATGTCAGCTCCTGACCGTATGTCTGGAGAGAACAGTGCAGCGGGAACAGGACTAAATGAGCAGCTCGGTAATAGGGCCGGTGCAACCCTACCCTCAGTCGGCAGCAATGGGCTCCCCACTGAGGTTAAGCAACCAAGCAGAACCCCGTGCTACATCAGATGTGCTGTTTCTAGAGGCTGACTCCACTTGTTCAAGGCTAAACCGGTTACCTTGCATAGCACTGAGTAAATATATCCTAAAATGCTGTAAGACACTATCAGTTTTCATGCTTCAGAGCACAAAAGGATCCGCAGCTGGGGAGCAGGGAGAGACTTTGCTCTGTTGTATACACCAAATGATCTTAGGCAGGCTCCTAAAATACATTCAGAACTGGCTGCTCTTGAAGATAAAGCAACAAAACAAGACATGTCTTACAGTGCTCGGCATCAAGCAGACGTACTTTCAATTTTTTTGAATGAAACATACAGTGATAGCTTGGCACTTGCCCCAAGCTGGGCAGCTCTGGAAGATTTCAATGCAAGAAACAGCATCCTGAAAGCTGCCCCTGTCATTTCACCTGGATGCAGGAATCTTTCTCTCTTCCTAATATCTTCTTCCTTTCTCCTAGCTACGCACATTAATGGCTCAGAGCCATCCTGTGATGGACCAGCAGACCCACATCTTCATTTTCAACAAACTCCTACATGACAAATTCCCAACATTAACCACTCCCAGTCCCAGACTACCCCATACCACTGAGTGAAACAGCTGGACGCAGGCTGAAACTATCGAGCAGTTGTCCTTACAGCTTCCCTGCTCACTCACTGTCTGATGGGGATTTAGCCTGTACCGTAAGCCCTCCCCAGGTGCTGCCTGGGCTCGGGAAGAGCACAAGCCAGGGACAGTCCCAGGCTGCACGTGGCCACGCTGCTCTAGTAAGTGCAAGAGTTTGGCTCCGCAACAGGACTGTGCCCAAGCCCTTCATCTCTGGTCCAAGAGAACGGTCCCCGACCTCTTTTATTTACCGATATTGTTGACATATCCCAAATGAACAACCTTGTATCTTGTGCCGTTAAGAATGATCCATCCTGAAGGTCATCCAGGTCTTCTTGGACAAGGTCCTTTCCTACAGCAAAAACCCCGCTCTCTTTCATCATCAACAAATTTGGTTAGTATGCTTCTATTTTTCATCTCAGCCTTACTAGCAAAGATCAGTCCAAGGACTGAGCTTGGGGAAACCCCACCAGTTCTGTCCCTCCACCCATCAGTCTTCCTTTCAATACCACCCTGCCATCTTTCCCTTCAACTGTTTTCTTATCTGACTCACCATTCTTGGTCTTATTTTACAAGACAGATTAAAGTGCATTACATTTAATCACTACCATATGATAATCCCCAACGCAAAGCGCTAAGAGACCAAACCATTCATACATCACCACAAACCAGTCTCTCGTTGTCCACACACCATCCATCTCAGTCCTGCCTCTTCTCACTCACAGGCATAAATTTTCCCAACGTTGTCATTTTCTTTCCCATGCTTTGTATTGAAAATCTGATCCCTCTGTTTTACCAAATAAAGTCCTCTCTAAGAAGCCATTTCTGCTCCCAACCTAGAATTTAAGGACCACTTAACTGTAGGGAAGAGAATCATCCTGCCAAAGCAACATGGCCAGAAAAATGAACAAGCTGTGCTGAGAAGACCCTGACCATGAACCGGCAAATGCTGTGTTGGAGCCAGGGAAACCCAGGTGCTGCCCGTGTCCCTGTCGCAGCACCTCTTCGCAGCCATCTCCCCTGCCAGGATGCTCCAGCAACAGGTCCTTTCTTGGGCACACAACCTTTCCCAGAGGATGCCCTCCCTGAAAAATCTTTGGCCCTGGTTCAGTTTCTGGTGAATTTAGATTCATTTTTCAGAACAGTCTGAAAAAATAATCTGTCTGGAATACGAATGGGCTCAAGATAAACGTCCTTTCAAATGCTTCTGAATTTAAGTGAAAGTTATTAAATGCTCCTGACCTCCATTCCTTTTTTCTCCAACTCCAAATAGTTAGGACATTTATGGAGCATTTGAGTTCTGTTTGCTTTTACAACAGTGAGTTATTAGACCTTTATTTTGTCTCTTCACTTAAAAAAATTTTTGCAAGGCGAGTAACAGAAAAGGAATCGCCTCCCACCACCCTTGACAGGGACAGTAAACACAATTAGAGACGATACACCAGATAGGCATCTGCACTTGTTTCCTGCCCTTCCACTGAATCCCAATGAAAAAAGCTCTTTGATAAAGTTAATTGGATGATTCTCTCATTCTGCTGGAATAAAAGAGCTCACAGAAACACAAGAGCTGACTTCATTAGACTGAAAGGTAATGAAGGACTTACTCTCCCAGGCACCATGTGGTCACATTCACCACTATTAGTTCCCTTGGTTCTGCATGAGCAGTAACAATTGAGATGACAACATATTTTACGGGATCAGAGATGTCACTTCCCAAAACTAAAGTACAATGACACTTCCCCAAATTAAAATACAATGGGATGTGGCTGGCTGCTCTGGCAGGCTCTGAGAGCCCTGCATTGCTGTATGGATGGTTAGGGGTTAGGTTTCCAACAGCGAGCAGGGCTGTTCAAAGGCAGAAGCAGGCTTGAGGAAAGGTGAAAGCAGGGCTGGCTCCCGGTCTTCCTAACCCTTAACTGCATTTATTTTAAAGTAGTGTATGGGAAGGAGCCACGCACATGGCAGTGCAGCGGCTGGCACACATGTCCTTGCCCAGAGGCTCACTGCATCCACTGCAGGTGCCCCATGCCACGGCTGTGGCACCATACAGGACACGCTCCCCATCCTCCTTGCTGAGGCCACTTCACTGCTCGTAAAGAAATGGATAATTGAAAGACTGGGAAAAAAAAAATCAAAAGGAGATTTATTATCCAGTGAAGGCTAAAAATGGCATATTTTTTGCTTCTCCTCCCTGTTCCAGGGGTTGCTTGTGCAGTTACCATGAGTCACTGGACAAAACAAAAACAATGCTGGGACCAGAAGCAGGACAAAGCAATCCTCAAAGTCCTTCAATATTGGAGTCACTCCTCGGATGTTTTCTGATCCTAGTTCATCAACACTTTCCTGCATTACTGATAGCAGAACTGCGAGTCAGTGCCAAATGCAGCCATAACAAAACCTCTACTTTTCACCCTATTCCTTTGTTTGTACTTCCAAAAACCAAACTAATCCATTAACCACCGTGTCACATCCAGAATCCATGTACAGCTGATTACCTACAGCTATTCTCAAAATCTAATCAAAGCTTTGTGAAACACTTCCCAGAAATAAAGTCTGCATTATTTGCTCCTAGGTGTAACCGATCACAATTTGGCCAAACTGAAACAGGCTGTTTGTTTGCAAAATGTGTTTTAGGTGATTCAGGTCATTCTGCATTGGAGAGTTTCATGCTCAGAATTTACCACTCTCTTCCCCCACTTTTGTATGAATTACAAATTGTATCAGTAATGAGTCTGTATTTCTTTCATGTCACTGATAAAATATGATATAGTATAGCAACAGAATGTTTTGTCTGCCTAGAAACAAAATTTTCCACTGATGAGTCTCAATTTATTTTATCAGCCAGCTTTTTATTCATTTAATAGGCTCCATGTTTATTCAGTATCATTCCAGTTTCTTAAATCAAAACGTCTTGTGCTACTTTTTTAAATACATGACACAGACACTATGACATTTTCCAACCAAATTTATAATTCATTTTAAACCCCATATTTGATCAATAAGAACTGTTTAACATTATTTCCAATCCAAATGAGTCTATTATAATAGCATCATTAACTATCCAACATTAGATATTTCATTGTTTTGCCCAGGACTAATGTTAGAATGACAAACCTGTAAATTATCCTAATTGCTAACACTGTAAATATTAACACAGTAATTGCTTTTTTTTCAGTCTTTTGGAACTTCATCCCTGCTCTAAGATTTATTCAAAATCAGCACTAGTCAGAGAAAGCTGTGCCTATTCATTCAAAGGTGTTTTATCAGAGTTGTTTGGATTTAATTTCAAAATGTCTAGCTTTAGCATCTTCAGCTTTAAACACACTTCGGTCATTAATACAAGTCACCATTATCATCTAAGATAAACATCTCACCAGCTTTTTCCCCATGTAGAGAAAAGAACTTTTAATGCACACTTCTTTTCCAAGCTTTCTTCTACATTTGATGACAGTTCTATCATTTCCATAAAGGAATGGATCAATATTATTCTACAAACTTCTCTTTTTTCCTCCTTTTCCCTCCTCCACCTATAATTTGCTAGCTGCCTTCCCATGGGCAATTTTCTTCTTGTGTCATTTTCTTCTCTCTAATCATTCACAATCCCAGGCTTTCAGCTGAAAGCAATGGCTATCGGTTTCCTATAATTTCCACACCTTATCTTTTAACCTACATTTCAGATGAAGGATCTATAAGCACTCAAGGTGCTAAGATCTCTAAAATCGATAGAGCCATTTGGGTGCAGAGGGGCACTCATCCCTGACTGCTGCCCCACCACACTGTACCAGAATTATTTTCTGAATGATGCTCCACATCATTCATGATTTTCCAGGCCTCTAAACCGCCCCTCTTCCACTGTCTTTTCCCAGACCGCAGAAATCCAGTAAATCTAATTGCTTGTCAGCTCCCGGTTATCCTTGTCTATACTGCTGTATTTAATGATCCTCTAAGGTCTCTCTGCAAAGAGGATTCAAGCCATTTCTGGAGAGTCCTAGCTTTGAGCATGGGGCAAAGAGCAATACCAGTTGGTCTAGACAAAGCTACCAGCACAGGTATTAAGGCACCTTGTCAGGCAATGAGAAGGGCCGGAATACCTGCCACAGGCACAAGAGCTACCTTTCTCCATCACATCATGCCAAAAACTTCTATGCAAGTCTTCAGAATATTATATTCTCCATCTTCAGCAGAGGAAGGTGAAAACTATCCCTATCCCCTTCCTGCCATCGGTCATAAAGGAATGAAGAATACATTTATAATAGCAGCCATGTTAATGAAAAGTGACTCAGGAAATGTGTGTCACATTCCCACTGCTGCCAAAAAATTCATATGTGACCCTGAACAAATAATTCTGCGCTTGAGCTTCCTTGCTGTGTAATGAGGATTGTTGAGATTGAGAGACACTTGCACGGCAAAGTGCTGAGCATGTATGTGAAAAATGTTAATTCAGTTTCTAAAAGCCTTTCACAAAGAACAGGAGAATTAAATTAATGGCAGACTGGAAAGACATGTTGTTCACAACCTTCTCTACCTTGATCTATAGCCCAGGTGACAGAGAGTTAAGTGCAGGGAGAGAGACATCCCTGATGAAGTGCGAGTCTCCAACATGACTGGTGAATCGAAAAGCCATGCTACTGATGAAATACTGACTTTTAATACACAAAGTTACACATCACACTGTGATTTCAAATTTGAACACAGAAAAACCATCTCACTTGAAAGCAAACAGCAACTTGGGAACTTCTTTATGTAGCACCAGCAGGGACTGGCAAACGTTTAGGTAGAATTAAATAAAATACTGCAGTCTGATGCTAGCCATCATTCACTAGCAGCAAAAATCCCACCCTTCACATTGAGGAAAACGATATTTAGGATGAGATGTGTGGCAATGGATTTTTGTAGTCGATCTCTTTCTTATCAGAAGTTGGGCACTGCCAGTGGTTTCTTACCATTTCGCTGCACGTATTGAACAGAGCTCCAGGTACGATGTTAGAAAAAACTCTGGGTCTTACACCCTCAATCAAAAAGGTCAGTTAAAAAAGCAATTTCAGATGTTAAGCATGGTTATTCCAAAGTTAATTGCACTTCCATAAGCAGAACTTGACCCAAGTCTGGGGGAAAAAACCCCAGCATTTACTGAAGCTGCAAAAAGGGGCAACTACTGAAATGTTCTTCCAGATGTCCCCAAGACCAGCACTCATCAAAAGAGAGTCCCAAGACCAGTAAGAGGAAAAACAAGGGCCTCATAAATGGTAAAGTGGAAGTGATTAAATGATATCATGTAATGCTACACGTGAGGGAGATTAGCTTTGGTATATTTTTTTCTTCAGGACTGAGATTCATGCAGCTTTCTCACCCTTCTTTGGGAAAAGGAGGTGATAAATGGAAAAATCAAGTTTTGGCTAGAAACCTCTGCCTTCTTCCAGCATGACAACCCCTTCCAAAAACATCACTTTGTTCACTTTATTCAAACCCACCAAACAAGCACCTTTTGGTAACACTGTATATTTTAGCTTCCCTGGCATCTACAAGAGTTCCTCTGCGTCAGTGACTCCTACATCAGCCTCAAAAGGCCCAGTGCAGAAAAGAACAAGGCCAATGTTATGAACATATCCAGTCACTGACGGATTGCAGAACTTTTTTAAACAACTGTCCTTTCCTGCGAGGTGCAAAGGAGTAGAAACTCATGCTGTCAACAGCGCGCTAAGTTATTATTGTTCTAGATGCAGATTAGCTTCGCTAAGGAGATATTTATTGCTTCACCTGCCTTGAACTATAACTGCAGACTCTTTGACAAATGTCTTGTAGCAGGTTTAATCTTCGCAGAGGTCCACAGCCTTGTAAATATTGTCACAAGTCAAACTGATCCGCTGTGTAGCTATAGATCAGCTTTTGGGGTTATCTACTGTTCAGAGGAGTATCTATCTCTTTTCACCAAGCCTGTAACTTTGCTGGAAGGAGGCTTACATTTAGCAGACCAGCTTGTACTTCAACGCTTTGTGAAAATGGTGAGGCCAGGACCTGAAGATGACAGATCCCACCCACAATTTTTATTACTTTGAAGACTGTGTAGGCACTGTATAACCATCCCTAATGTCATCCATTGAATATGCTCGCCTGATCGTTTTAAAGCAAGCAAATTCTGTGAATGTATTGGTTTAATTTAATAGCAGGCCAAGAGAAAAACAAATCATAGCAATGCTTCCAGAAGGATAACCTTGAGTTCATCCCACATCGAGGAGGAACCTTTCCACCCTGTTTATGGGAAGACTCTACTGCTACGGCTTCAGCAAATGAAGGCAGCTCATTTTGCCAGTGCCAAGGACAGACAGATTAAGGACACCGAACAGTTAAAACCTCTGTAGCCAGAGAGCAACCATAAGGAGGCAATTCCAGGAAAACATACCGACAGCCGCAGACACCTATTTGGGCACTGTATTTCTGTAGCAACACCACAAATTTTGTTAGCTAACTATATTCCTGAGAATACAGTTATGCAATTATCACTTCATTAAATTACAACAGTGTTACGCACAACATCTGCAGTATTTAAAGCAGTACCACCAGAGGTTAGCATCCTTTACAGGTTATACTGCATAAGCACCGTCATGGTAAGGTCTGCAAAAGTCACTATATTTGCCTTAGTGCGTCACTCTCAACAGGTTAATGGTATGGCAGGAAAGATTAAAACCCCAGGCTTTTTTAAGCCTAATAAATTGCCTTTACCACCAAGGGACTCAACCACTGCAGCGAAGGTGAAGCTTTGGAAATACCCTACCTTGCGAGAAGCATTTTTGTCTGTGGTCTCCACATCACCGTCCAAGAATGGCATGGCAAATGAGCTGAGATCCTGCCAGGACAGAGAAGAAAAATTGATGTCTAACATTAATGTCTTCTTCCTTCCATCAGAGCATCCCATGATCATAGCCCATAGTTTTATTTCTAAAGTGCCCACAGCTTTACCCATAGCGATTGCTGGTAAAAAATAACACAGGCTCTGATCATCCTCCTTGGCTGTGAACTCAATGGCAGATGTAAGTAACAAGTAAATAGGGAGCCCTTAGCAGAGCTTGCACTACATTACCATGAAAAAGCACCTGCACAGCCAAAGCCAAAAGTCTTGTGCTAAAACTTTCAAGGGGAGGTACTCAAATCTTACAGAAAATTTCATAGGAAATTACAGTTTAAATATAGCCACTTGCTCAGCAAATGGCCTATCTTGCCTTTAGAGGAGTGTATAATCTTAGTTTAAAGAGTATTTATGGCAATAAACAAAAGCTGAATGAGAATACGTCTATGTTCTGAAAAATATGTAACATATATAACAAAGAGGGAGAAAACTGCGACACGGTGCTCGGGGAGGAAATAATCAATTCATTTGCACAGATTGGAGAGGAGCACCCAATTCTGCATGACTAAAGACAATAAAGCTGTAAGAAAAGCACACATGCTCATCTTTAACTAACAAAACCAAACTGCAATTATATTCTACCTCCTGCCGTCTGTTCTGTTGATGCTACTTCGTGTTCCAGCCACGGGGTTTTTAGAGCTGCGTTCTACATCCATAAGGAAATTATATTACTGTCAAGTTTAGCATCTGTTTTATCAAAAAGTAGATGATGAGTAATTCTGCGACCAAAAGCATGGGGTTGCCTAATGCTGTGTGCTGAAGAACTGAGTCTTGGATCCCAAATCTTGATCTAAATGTTCGGAATACCTCCCCAATGAAGAACGTCCCAGATGCAAGGCATCACTCTTTCCATGTAATGATTCAGTGCTTCTCTACCACCACATCTGCATCCCATTTAAAATAGTTCAAAACATAAATAAATGTTTCACGTAAACCTAATTTGAGATTAAATAGAGTTTAATTAAAAATTAGCACCGGCCGGGAAGTCTGCAAGGCTTGCTTGCCTTCAGAATTCAGAGCAGCCACAGGTCTAATCACATCACATTGTGTAATCATACTAAATCCAAAATATGCTGAAAAATGTGTATAACTCAGGCATAATCCTTACAAGTGTTTGAAAATATTCTGGTTACATAACGAACAACAAAAATAAGGAACAAAATATTGAATTACTGGAACTGAAGCACATGGGAGTAACTCATGCCAAGTTGGAAAGAAAAAAAAAAAGCAGCAGCAGCCAGGCTTGGCCAAGCTGGCCCCAAATCATTAGGCCACAAACCAAAGTATTCATGACAAATTAGTATGCTCCCGGCTCTATCTATGCAAATTCAATGGGAACTATCTACAAAGGCCCAAACTACAAAGCACCAACCCAACTGTATAATGTCACCCTCATCACCATGCCTTGACATCTGTGTTTCACATCACCTTCATTTGCAAATAAAAACATAGGGAAACATCTCAAAACCAAAAGAGGAGGCAAATTTGTTTGGTTTAGATTTTCACTGTTATCAAGATTTGGCAGAGGCTGAACCAGGCACCACGGGACCTTAAAGAAAAGCTTCTGTATTAATTTTCTTATTCTTACAATTAGTTAAGACCAAAACGACTTACATACTCCATATAAAAATTATTCAGCCATAAATGGCATTTATAAACATTGTCAATAAATGGATTATTGTTATTATTCCTACTTCATATGTTACTGCAAGACTTAAGTGATGAATCTCTGCAAAGAAGTTTAAGAGCCTAATGGAAAGTTACACAAAAACACATCCCGTCGTGTTTACTTTAATTTAGCCAAAGGATTTACCAACATTTTCCTCCACCCATCTTTGGTAGTGAAGAAGCTGGAATCTGATGTGTACTAAGTCATTTTCCATGGAATGAATCAAGGAAATAACCTCTTTTGAGCTCCACATATTAGCGTCCCTATATTACTTCTTGTTGTAATCCGCAGAGAGAAAACCTGCTGTTTAGGAAGGCTACAGACTGGATGGAAGAAACTGGGTTTAAGGGGACACATATCTACTAATCAGGGCTAAAAAAGCTATTCAGAAAATCTGGAACAGCTAGGAATGAAACCATAACCTCTTTTTTTGAGCAGAAACCTTCAAAAACAGGAGGGGTAGGTAGGTACAACTATTTTTCTAGGAGCTAAATTTCAGTTCCATGTTCCAATTCCAAGCTTAAAAACACGTATATATTAAATTCTAAAGTCTAGAAGTATCATGAAACCCAGCTGATGACTCTATTCTAATTTGCAACTCTCAGATATCATGAAGGTACACTAACTTTACCTGTCATTCCATGCGGAACAGAAGATCTCTACTTGTAAGCAGAAATAACTGGAGCTATACCTCTCTGGACAGCATGAGACCTTTCTTTGTTAATACAGTGCTGGAGAACATTTCAACAGGATAATAATTGTACTTTCAGTCCTGCGATAAAGTCTGTAATTGTAGCTGCCACCTAACAATTTTTTCATCTTTCACTTCTTCATGGGATTCTATATGCGAAGGCATCCATTTACAGAAGGAAAAAAATACATATATCAAACGCCAGGCTGCAAATACTGCTGTCTCAACTCCAACCTGTTGGTTAAGCAAGCAAATATTAGATGCTTATTTTTTCTTTGCATGTATCTCTGCAGAATACAGACTAGATATCTATTTCTTTCTTGTGTTCCTCTTCATCCAGAAACACATGTGACAATGCAGTTGATGATACAGTAACTCTTTAAAAACAAACAAACAAAAAACCAACAAAACCTCCTCCAAAAGTGTTACAAAACACCACGGTATTCTTGGCAGGCCAATGGTGCAGCCCTAGCCCTTATCACATATCTGACTGCTCTGATCTTATGCCAACATTGAAGGCTCACTCTGCCATTAACCTGGGATTGAAACCGTTCTTAGAGAGCTTTCTTGCTTTCCAGCTCCACTTTACTGTGCTTGAAATAAGCGCCCTGGAAACTCACATGGTTCTGGAGAGACATTTTAAAAGCTTCTGCCAAAGGCGTACAGTGACGTGTTGGTACAAGGCTTCTCATTTGAGACTGCAGAGCCCTGGCTGAAGAATGAACGGCATCACTCCCTGTATCCATCAGTCCTGCATTATACCCTCAGATAGACAACTTCTGTAGAGACCACAGTCTATGGTCATCCCTGTAAGGAACAAAGGCCACCGGAGATTGCAGCTCCTAGCGCTGCTAACCTGGAATAAAGAGTATGCAAAGTCTGTTTTGCAAAGTTTTGTTAGCTTTCCTGCCATGCCTCTGTTCTTCAGTCAGTCCTTCACGTCGCTCAGCGCCACCTGACAGCCGGACATCACTCCTGCCATCCCCAATTAGAAAAAATGACCTCTTGAGCAGTTTAGATTGACTTTACTTCACACAAAGCTCCTTCAGATTTATTGTGTTTTCAATCCACTTTTATGTACAAGAGATTGTCATGGCATCTCCTGTTATTTTTGCTGAAGAATACGGCCCCAGGGATATCAAAGCTTTTTCCGGAGGACAGCAGGGCTGTGACACAGCAGAGCCACGGCTCGGTGCTCCTGCTACCAGCCAGGCTCCCTCCTGGGGAGGGCAATCTCTCACAACACCTACTCAACAGGTAATTTTCCAGGACTTTTCTGATTGATAGCACAGGAGGTTAACAAATCTAAAAAAGCAACTAAATTGACTTTATTGTTTTTAACAGGCTTGTCTGCTGCTTTAGTTTTTGCAGGGTATAAGTCAGGATAATTCTGTCTGCAAGCGCACTTACCCTCTCTACCGTTTCTTTCCCTGTTTCTTCTGGGGGAAAACAGATATCTGGAAGGTTACAGATTCTTCACACTAATTTCTCCCCCAAAGGTCAGACTACCTCCAAGGTGATTCTTGCCTGGATTACCCCTACATCTAGAAGGTGATCCTTCCCAATCACAGCTTTTTCCTTTGACAGCCCTTATATCAGAATACTTGGGATCTTGGGAAAACAAAGAACCTTTTCTCAGAACTGTTTTGGAGAATAGGAAGGAAAAACACATTTTAGGATACAGAAAGCAAATATATTGGCTGGCATAGCATAGCCAAATAGCAACAGGAGCAAGATCTTTTTAACCAAGCCATTTTTCACCTTTTCCAGCCAGTTTCACTGTTCCTTTCGTTACTGGGGAGGATTCCTGCCAAAAAGGCTTGCCCAGACACGCTGGTCTGGACACTGCTGCAGTTGGAGACCTTGGTGTCAGAAGACAGCTTCCAGCAATTCTGTTGTAGAGGCTGCAAGCTTAAGTAACAGACCAATAAAGCCCTGAATCCAGTAAACACCACAGAATAAATAGGATTCTTTCTTTATTATTGTTTTGTTTCAAGGCTACTTTGGCAGCCAGGCTGATAAAGCTTCTCTGCAACAGCTGAAGCCAAGGAGCCAGCAAGGCACTCTGGGGCATGCTGTGATTGACAGGTCAGAGACCAATTTCCAAGGTATTTTGGGTGGAAGTAGGACTTTTTCATGGCCCCGCTCAACAGCGGTCCAAAATTTCAGGGCTGGGTATCAAAAGAATATTTCACAAACAGCTCCCTGCTGCCATCCTTTGCAACTGTCCCTTCAAATGCCAAGACATGGCCACGAACAACACGGTTGGGTGAAGTCCTGTGCCCATGGTGATGGGTCCATGACCCATGACCACGGTCAACTCTTTGGCAACGTTTCAGAGGTGACTCACATCAGAATGGCTTCATGGCAGACCCATGGCCTGTCTCTGCTGAAAGGCTGGGTTCCTCAGCTATAAGCAACTTCAGAGTCCTAGTGTAGGTAGCATCACGCAGTCCTGACTGCTGATGGTGTCACCTATGAGACATTATTTTTCTGCTTCACTAAGTTCTATATATGTGCTAGGATTGCACCAAATTTAAGGATGTGAAATGCCTGCCAGACATTACAGTCTCTTTTTACAACATAACTCAAGCAGGAGGTGACACTTACTAAGACAGCTTTTCAATATGGGGAGACAGCTCCTTTAATAAAATAAAGAAAACAAGATACAGGGAAATTAAGCTGAGTGCTGACAAGAGCCCTGATCTTGCAAAAAACTGCTAAAAGCTCCACTCCTCAGCATCACACCTTAACAAGGTTCTCCGGATCTCCTCCTCTGCTAACGTGAGCTATGAGCACTTCAACTATCCTACCAAGGACAAAGAAAGCCGGGATTTTTATTAACATTAGCTGTGAACGGTTTCTTTGAGCTCAGTCTGCACACCAGCAGATTTCTTTTAGATCAACCTTTAGATTTGTACCTATTACAAGCCTATGTAAAACTCTGAATTGCAAATATGCCACATATGCTAATAGGCTGTGAATGGGAATCCAAAGTTTGAACTCTGTGGAATAGAGGGCATAGCTTGGTAGCTCTGACTGAATAGAAATATTTCTTTTTTTGAGAACAATCCTATCTGGAAGCCTTTGGGGATTTATATCAAATCACTCAATTATTGCACAAGGAAAGATTCAAAATTGACTTACACAGGAATTTCTGTCCTTTTGTTTTTGTTGTTTTGATATACTAGTCACAGTATAGTATAATAAGACTTGCTACATTGCTTTATTCCTTTAGGAGTAGGTTGCTCATTGCTTTGCTCTTCTCCCTCCCCCATGCCATCTAGACTGCAGCATGTGTTTTGGAGACAGATACATAAGTCGTACTGTGAGACTGAGGATGCTGGTGACTAAGTCTCGGTATGACTCAATGGGAGTGGGCAGTAACAGATGTACAAAGCTGGTTAGATTTGTGCAAGCCAGCTTTGTACTTTACAAGGCTATTGCAATTTATTTGTTTGCTATTACTTTTAAGGTTATTTGTATTAAAAAAGAACTCTTGAGTGGGTCTGGAAAGTTTGAGGTGGTAGAAATGAGATATAGAGACTTGATTTTGTCTGCAGCATGAAGATGCCAGAGGCAGCATGGTCCAGGAGTCACGCGGGTGACTGTGCAGGACCAGCTGTGTGCACTTCAATGTCAAGGTGGATATAGCATCAAATTTGAAATAACAGAGGGTAAATCACCCTAAATGACGTGCCTGGAAGAAATGGGAAATATTCAGTCCCAAGAGGCATAATCTAAAATGTTAGGGGGTTATGGCTGGCTGAAATCTAACCCAGACCTCAGTATGTGAAAATCACTATCCATCTGGTGATTATTCAACGTCCTATATCCAAAAAATTGCATACAAAAACTTTGCATAAGAAAACCATCTTACATGTAATTTAAAGGCATTTCTTTCAGCTGCAGCAACAAACAGGCAAAGTACTACAGAGCTACTGAAGCCACTTCTCCCGTTCTCACCTGTGGGTCACCTGGCTTGGATTGCCACCACTTGGTCTGAAAGAGCTGCTAAAACTGAGAATTTCTAGGGGAAGGGGATAAAGAGAGCCATGAAAACCAATAAGTCCTTGATATTTTCCTGAAAACAGCTGTCTTCCAAGCTGTTCTTCCTGAGTTATCCTGATCGTGGGATACTGTCAGCCTCCAGCACACCCTTCTTCATTTCTAAACCTCTCAACTGACCATGACAAGCATTAATCTTCAGCAGTCTACAGCAAATTCACCTTTTTTCTTCTGAGGCTGTAGACAAGGTTCATAAAAAAAAAACTGCCAAGAGGCTGTGGATTGTTTTTGGTTTTGTTCTCAATCTCAGACTTAAATCACTAGAACACATTCCTACGCTGTTCACGGAAAAAATGAAATTTTCTTTCAAGCCTCGTGTTCTCCTGCCAGGAAACACCACCATATCTTCTTGGTGATTCAGCCTTTGCAGATGAGCTGAGCACAGATAGCCTGGGGTGGGATGCAACCAGTTCTGCCTGGAGCCCCATAGTCTTTCTAATGTCCAGAGAGCTCAGGGCTGTATGGAAATGCTGTGACGAAGGGTACTGCTCTCCACTTCATCAGTAAATCCCAGACCATCATCAGGGGCTCTCTGACAAAGCCTGAACACGATCCCCATGCACACGACAGCCTGGTTTGTCAGCTCCTTCACACCACGAACCACACAGCATGGTGACTGGCAGCATGTTTATTACAACGGCAGATGGACAACCTAGCAAACGTGTAAATAACAAAATGTCTTTTAATAAAAAAAAAAGTGAGAAGAGCAGAGAAAGCAAGTCAGGGAGGAAAAGAAAATTCTCAATATTCCCTGTGACACCATGATCCACACACAAACTCATCATTAAGTGCTATTCCTGGGTGCTCAGCCGAAGACAACCTTTCTCTGGTGAGACATTTCCTCCAAGAAGAACCCACAGTTGAGAGACACAAGGTGAAAGCAGAAGATAATCATAGAATCATAGAATGCTTTGGGTTGGAAGGGACCTTTAGAGGTCATCTAGTCCAAGATACCTCAGACCTGGAAAATGTGGTCAGATGAGTGATGAGGGAATTAAGAAACAACAGAGACACGACTACAGGGAAGGACTGCAGGAGACTGGAAATGTTACCCTTCAGATGGCACATACTCAGTGCCAACAGAATTGCTTTCCAATACTTATATGGTTGTCTTACATAAACGAGACACAGGATCCCAATATATTTGCAGAGAAAAGCAAGCATTTGCTATAAAACATAACTTCAGCCACAGTGAAATAGCAGAACCGCAGGAAACAAAGGATGATTTTGCCATACTGTAATGAAAACACTTGAGACGCTGCAGCATGGGGGCAAGCTGAAGGGGATTCAAAGCAAGGATCATCATGAGGCTTTCTAAATCATCTCTACACTTCAGCTACTTTAAAAGTCACTGTGTTTCACATTTTTTATGTTTTTCCCCACTCCCTATAGGCCAAATCTCTCCGAAAACCATTTTCTTAAAGAAGAGTAAAACAAAAGAAAATCAGAACTGAAAACCTCCAGCTGATGGCCTTATCTGAGAAGGACTTGCAGGGTTCTCCCTTGCATATATACGACTAAAAAAGGTGACACTCACACCAGGCAGAAAATCTCTGCCATAAATACTTGAACAGCAACTATTTTTTCCAGTTCACTGCATTTAGCAAGACAGCTGCCTGTTGCCTCCTCTTTACGTTCTTTTCAGTTAATAACCGTGAAGAATCTTAACAATTAGAAGAAAGGTGGAAAGCCAGGCAAGCAAGGGGCCTGCTCTGATCAAGTAGTCCCTCAACTAAAAAAGAAAGGAAAAAATATAGAAGCAAAGAGCAAATTTGGCAAGGAAAGGAAGAACAGGATGGCTCTGTGCTTGGTTCGCTGAAGACCTGAATGGGAGGTCAAAGGGGACAACACATGGAGCCCATGACAAGGGAAGATTTCCCTCTTGATGCTTTCCTGCCGCATTTTCCTGTATCGCTCTGCAGCTGCAGGGAACAATTTCATGCCTACAAAGTTTAGTCACTTTGCTACAGCTTTTCTTACAGTTTTAGCACCACAATATATACAATATACTTTATTTCATAGGCTCAACTTTTTTTTTCTTTTCCCAAAAGAATGGACGTCTTCATTCTTCACCCTCTGAACTCCTTATTTAAAGGTGCATTTTGCTGAAGCTGGCAACATAAAGAACTCTCAAGGACAGAAGAAAGTTCAAATTCTCAGAGGTAATCTAGAAAACATTATCACATTCATAGTACAGTACTCTGCCCTAAATCCAACTTGTATGTCCTTCAAGTCCCACCCTTGCCTTTGAGCTGAGAGATGCTGACATTTGGTACCATTGTTGTTTTTTCCAGTTAGCGGTGCCATGCAATACTAATAAATTACATTACATCTTTCATCCTGTGGGAATCCAAACTGCTTTACGAACTGCATATCCAGTCCAGAATAGCTTCACGGATGGACTTAAGTGATGAGACTTTCATTGCCTGTTCTGGTGTTCTGGTTTACCTCTGGGAAGGCATCAAGGACTGGATATCTGTCACCTAACTTCAGCCATCCATCCAAAACACCAGTCATCTACCCCACACTTTTTGTCCAGCCTAGAGAGCTGGGAAAAGCCAGCATCTCCACTGGGCAATGTGCTCCCATTCCCCCAGTATGGGAGAGGCTAGACAACTTGCTTAAACTTTTCATGATCCAACATAGGATAAATGAACCCTGCCTCTTACCTCTCCCTCTTTCCTGCCTATAAAGTGGGAATAAAATCACTTATTTACCTTTTTTTTTTCTCCTCTATTTAGAAAGAAAGCTGTCCAGACAAGGGATTGCATCTTACTACGGGCATGTCTACACGGCAATCATAAGCGTGGTTTACACCAGCTCGCTTTCACCCAGCTCCGCACAGCACCGATAAAAGTGTAGCCATGACAACCCACGGGTTAGCGTAGGCTGCAAAATCCCCACAGGAGGCTGAGTAAATACTATGGCAATTTAGCTCACTTTGAGATCCTCGCTCCCACCGTTGTACAGCTGTCAGGACTCAGCCGGGCTAATTTAAGCCTAGCTTCAATCACGTCTTTGCTTGCAGTCTAGACACACTATAAGCATCCATACAAAGGGTAGCACAATGAGGTCCTAATCTCTGTTGGCATTTCTAAGTGTTACTAAAATGTACATTTTCTTTACACAGCTTTGGCTGCTGTGTAGAAAATACGGTTAACTCTTTGACGGGGTGAGTGCCCAGTGGAGTAAAAACGAAGGAGCTACTGTGTCCAGTTGAAACAACTAGAATTTAAATTTTAAGAAAACAGGTCAGCTATACAACCTCTGAGAAAAGCATGTTTGTTAAGAGAATTGGCATGATCTAAGGGAAAAGTCCAAGGGATAGCGTATCTCGCACTTCCAGGCCTCCTCACACCGAGCCCTGGCCACTTGTTAAGGCTCTCTCAAGGGATGTGCTTCAAAAAGCATCACAGCTCTGCTTGGAAAAAGGTGTTAGAAGACACCAATGACCATCTCTGGAAGAAAGATGGATAAAATATTTACCCATCTGGAAAATCCTGTGAACGATGAGACAAATGGAACACAACAAAGGGATTACTCACTCTCACTTGAAATAGCCATCACTGAAAATAAATTTTCACAGTGGGTCCAGTTTGGAAATAATCCTCATATGGAAAGAGAAGGACAGAAATAACACACACTGAGGTTTTTTCTAATTACCGTACATGGAACGCTAAAATTTTAAGGCAGATATTTCCCCAAATAAACTGCAGGCTTCTTTCAAGGGCTATGGCTTTCATTGGTATCTTCTACCTTTTTTCCAGAAATTGTTCCTAGTTTAGATCCAGTGCAGGGAAAAAAACCTTACAAATGAGCCATATTAACTTCTGGCTCCTTTAGTGAGTCTTCTGATTTTCACCACCTTATTCTTCATGTGCCTATTTAAGCATCACGATTACAACGGGCCTATCTGAACATGCTGTGGAGAAAAGACAAGCAAACACATTCAGGTAAATCCAGTTGAAAACTTAAGCTCGGTATCTACATATACATGTTGCCAAAAGTCATTTCTGCCCTGTGCAATGGTTTTGAAACCCAGCAGACACTGGTGAGCTGAAACAGGAAAATCTGCATTTGATTTGGCTGGCAGTTTGTGCATCAAAACATGTCAATAAACATTTGATCCTGCTCGGAGAGTGTGGGAAACATTTCCAAGTTAGCAGGGCACCCTGGACACGGTGACAGATGGGCAGAGTACGAGCCTGGCGCGGGAGAGGCCATTTTATAACTGGCTGTTGCTCCAAGCCATGTGGCAGACAGTTCAAACCCATTTGTCACAAAAAAAAATAAAGCTCGCACTGGAATTACCAAACCAAGGCACAGGGAGAGCCTTTGCCTGGGGTTCACCCCAGTATGGACACCCGCCCTGCCAAGGAGCGTCACCAAAAACCTCCCACAAGACAAACAAGCACCCAAGCAGGAAACAAAACTAAGCAAAAGACAACCAAACCAATTTTTTTCCTCAAGGTGAATTAAATCCACAAGCAGGAAATCTTGATTCAGAATAACATTTTTAATTGTTGCTTTGCTTTCTCTTTTTGTTTTCTTAGAAAAACACTGATTTTCCTCACAACCAAAAATTAAGTTAATGCAAGTAATATAGCCCTAAAAATATACTGGTTATTTTTTTTCATCAAGAATGTTAATTTCTACCTCTATGTATTAAGTAGATGTACAACTATTAGTATGCATTTAAATCCAAGTTTTACTCACTTTTATTTTGAGCTCTATTAGGAACAGAAATTGGACTTAGAACTGCAATCAGGCACTGGAAGTCATTAAATACCTATTAGAAAAGTGTCCCTTACACCAGAGCGAGAAGATAAGTTTATCAAAATAGATATCACTTCTAAAAGCAAAAGCATTAGCACCTGCAGTGAGAAACAGAAACAGTCTGTCACTGGTGACTATGTCCTCCCAGATGGAGATGTGCTAGAGCTCATCTCACAGGGCATCTTTTTTTTTTTTTTTTTTTTTACACACATATAAAACATGCTATCATATGGGAGTATATATATGCTAAATGTATATAATCATATACTGTGTGTATACAGACATGATAACAAGCTCTCATAGATTTTAACTGCCATTTCTTTTAAATTTAAGATGATTAAATATTTCTTGGCTCCAAATCAGCTCATCACTGGACCTACTTGCGTGGCCAAACATGCTGAAATGACACAGGGATTTTCTCTTCTTGACGGAAAACCAGTGGCTGTTTGCTGCCTGAAGCAAACTCTGGCTACAGGTGATTTCCACCAACTCTGTGGTTTGCCTTTAAAGGTTTGCAACAGTATTGCTTTTAATTCTCTTAATTTCTTCTTGATGAGTGTCAGACATTCTAGTACAGATTGATGGGGTGGGTTTTGGGGTGGTGGTTTTTTGTGTTTATTTCAAACTGTGGCATTTTTCAAAAGAAATATATTTTTATCCCACTCCCAGTGCCAAAAATGGACTAAATTGAAGTGCAACAGAGTCCTCTTTTGCTGGGTTTCCCCCTGCCTCCCTTTGGGTCAAGGTTGGCCCCATGTCAGCAGGATCCGTTTCATCCTCCTGCCCGTTGTTCCCTCTTCCAAAAGATGCTCCTGCTCCCCAAGACTCCCAATTTCGGTAACTTCAGGTTTCTCTCACCTCCCAGGGCTGCTCGAAGTCAGTGCAGCCTCTGCTTTCCAGCCTCTCCTAGACTCACGACCCTTCAGCCCATATGGGGGATAGAGCCGAGGGTGAAATCTCTTCCCTAAAGGCAGATACCCTAATCTCTCCTGTGGCCTACAACAGCAGCTAAAACACAGTGACCAACAAGCAAAACACACAAGATGCTGGCAAAATACCCAAGATGCTGGCAAAATACCCTGCATCTTGTACTAGAATAAATTTCAGTTGCTATTCATCAAACCCTTCCCATCACCCCACTAACGAAGCACCTCTTAACCTTTCAGGCTTCAGATCTGATCCCAGGGAAGAGTCAGCCTTGTCATTATCGGACATTCATTATCTCACAGGTCCATTAATTGCAGCGCAAATTGCCTGCGCTCAGCATTAAGTCTGGTAGCAGAAAGGGAAAAAGGCTTCATGCGTTCCTCTTGCACGTAATACGCCTCTTTATCCTGACAAATCTCATCAAATATCAAATTAAAATCAATAAGCAAAAGAAGAGTTCCCAAAAACCTGTGATTTGGGGTTTGCAATGACTAGCCATGGCAATTAGTTGCCCAGCAGTTTGGGCTGCTCTGAGATGAGCAGTATGAGAAACCAGGCATTGCAGGATGCAGAGCCCAGATGGTTTTAGGCTGAAATTAAATAAACACCCCCCAAAAGATAATCTCTCTTTCCAAAACACTAAGCAAAAGTTATGCAAGGAAAAAAAAAAAAAAAAAAAAACAACACAACACCCAAGCTACATTCTTTAACTAGATAAAAGAACATTTTGTTCAGCCTTGGAGTATCTATTGTAATTAATGCTCTAAAAACAGGACAACAGCCCTGTGCCAGCCATGCATACAAAAGAGACAAAACACGATGAAAAAAACCCCAAAATATCCGAGAACCATGCATTTCTTACCCAGCCTGAAGAATGCCTGCCTCCCGGCAGAGTCCTGCAGTGCACTCGGGCTTCCACCTAAATGAATGCAAAACCTATTCCCCCTCCTAAGATAAATAAATTAAAAAAAAAAATCAAATCCAAAGAAGCCCACAGACAATCAAGCCCCGTTCTGACTTACAGCTCTGAAAAATCCTGCAGTCTGGCTGGAAACGTCCATTGAAGAACTGCATTCAAAGCTTTTCCCTAAAGGCAAGCGCATTTGAACATCTCAGGCTCTGCTACTGAAGCCGATGCTGCAACAGATGGGGACCAGGGCTGGGTGTGTTCCTCCTTCCCATCGCGGCGCTGCGAGAGGACGGCAGGAGCCGTAGGTAACGCAGGAGAAGGCAGGCGATGGTTTTCTCCCTCGCTGCAGGCTCCCTGCCAAAAATGCTTTAGGCATCGCAGGATTCGATTACATGACTGCAGCAACCTGCCACATTAACTCTGACGGGGGCCAGCAATGTGCACGGACGGTACAAGCAGGTAATTAAGCGCCGTATTGGGTGCATTAGCTAAATGTTGCGGGTACACCAGGGAAGTTGGAGAGTTCAAATAACCGCAGACGTTTTTAATGTGATCAGAAGAAAAAAAGATCCTCTTTTCAATAGCAGAAGTTTCAGATAACCGAGGCTGCGTCTGCATCAGTATCGAATACTTGGGGGAAGGCAGCACAGAGCAGCAGATGCATTCTCAACTGCTGGAGTATCTGCTGCACCATAACAGCCCTATTCCCCACTTAACCACAAGTCCATTTTGTAGCTGTACCAAAGTCACATTATTTCTCTGGGCTTAAGTTTTCCCATCTGCAGCATGAACAGAGGAAGACTTTAGTGACTTTGTAATTTATTATAAAGACCTCACTGGGAAAACACAGTGTCCGAGCGCAAAGTATAACATTACCGTTAAAAATAAAGATAATAGCAGAGACTTTGAAAGGGTATCATGTGAGCAAGCACTAGCAGAACAATTCAAACTCTCCCAGTAGGAGCTGAGGGATGGTGTGGATCTGAGTTTTCTTCTTCATCAAGAATTATTTGAAAAATCCCTCTTTATAAGCACGTTCAGCTTTGATTATTCCACCAAACAATCTCGCAGTGTCCTTTACTGGCAAAGAAATCACACCCCAGGCCATGGGGCCATATCCTTGGCCAAGACACTACTGAAAGCTGCCACACATGAGGTCACCTCTGGTAGAACAAAGCTAACATGAAGGCAGAAAGATCATCTCTGCAGCTTTCAATAT
Source organism: Balaeniceps rex (assembly GCA_013401315.1). Taxonomy (NCBI): domain Eukaryota; kingdom Metazoa; phylum Chordata; class Aves; order Pelecaniformes; family Balaenicipitidae; genus Balaeniceps; species Balaeniceps rex. Next base: position 132,320 of record VYZW01022610.1, read on the forward strand.
TTTAACAAAAGGCATCAAAATACTCATACAATGAACTGACACCTCTCTGGAGAAACAGGTGGCCAGATCCTGAGCCATGAAGCATTGCCAACCCTTTCTTGGCCATTTCGAAATAACATTTGTGATGATGTATTGAAATACTCTTTAACATGGAGGGTTTGCTTTAATTAATGGCTACTAGTCACTCAATCATTACAGTGAGGTGGGCTTGGCTTACACATCACTCCCAGTCTAATTATCCTATTCACTGCAGCACACTGCACCCTTTGCAACTGGGTGCAACCGACACTGCCCTTAATGCTGTCTAAATCAAATGATAAATATCACTGAAGCCAGGCAGTACATTTTCTTCAGCAGCATCAGAGGTGAGGTCCAGCTGATGCCCGTCACGTGCCAGGCAGAGCACGGAAATGGCCGCTGCCCTTCCTTCCCCCAGGGTGCTAAGTGCTCTTCCATCTGATAAAACAAGTCCCTTCAAAGCAAAAAAGCCACAAACAGTCCATACTGTCCATACACTCAACAAATGGCAGCTATTCCTTGAACCATTTTAAGACAAGCTCAGTGGCAGCCCTTTTTAACACAGAAATGAACAAATATTTAGCATTTAGAAGGTTCTTCCCCAGCTAAATGAATATTTTATGCATGCAGAACATACAAATAGTTTAGGAAAATAAACAAGTTCTGCTTAAATTCTGTTTCAGGGGTACCAGAGAAACGAGTCTTGCTGGAGCAAGCAAAACACATTTGCATCTCTCCTACTTTAGCTGTAGGAGAAAGAAAAGCATCTGCGGCTGACCTAGAGAGGGCAAAAGGGAAGATTGGATTCATCTTGGAATAAAAGAGGTCCTCTTACAAGCCAGACTGCAAAGCAAGGTTCAGCTCAAATGCTTCCATGTATAGCTAACTTAAAAGGATTATTTTGATTAGAGATCAGATCAAATAAAAGGGGTATTAACAGCCAAAAAAATGTTCCATATCCCTAAACCATCCCTTTCAAATCACTCACAGGGCTCGGTTTGATGTAGCCAATTTCAAGAACCACCCAGGCCTATTAAGGTGGTTTTTTAAAATTAAAATTGGTTCTGGTCTCAAAGGCTGATTTGGCACAAATTATACCTCAAAAACATGCCTTTTTCTCTCCCACCTTTGGATTAGGAGTACGAAGCAGGCGAAACAGATTGCACAACTACATCTCAGATAAGCAGAACAGTTAATGGTTTAGATACCATTTCATAAATATTTGCTGAACTAGTTTTTGGATTCTGTCCAGTTTTTGACATCCATAAAAAACACTGAATAATTTGCCATTTTCTTTCACCCTTCTGGGATGAAAAACAGGCGGCAGGGTGGTTATTATTATCATTTCTTACCCTTATTTAATGACTACTCGCATTTACGTTGATCTGTCCTGCCAAAGAAGCCCAAGCTGTTCTTGAATCTACAGGCCTGAGGTGTCAAAATCACATTTATGTAAACATTTATGTATTCTTTATTAATTCGTTAAAACCTCTCTTATTACTGAAACATTCCTAGATCAAATACCTGTGTTCAGATATGGCTGGCTATGTGACTAGTGAAGATCCGAGAAAAAACCAAACTGATTTCTGAATAAATACCTTGTTTCAAATTGGGTTTTCAAGTGCACGTGCTCTGATCAGAGATACTGAGGCTCAGGACTGAAATGCAGCAGCCTTGGTGACAAAAAGCAGCAGTGAGTTAGTGTACAACATCTTGCACAAGATGGTGCACATGTGAAATCACCCAAATAAAGTTATTAAATTAAATTTTCAACCGTACCTTACTGACAAGTTCTAGGAGTCTGTATGAAAAGGGATCCAAAATTCTAGCAGTTTCCTTACATATTAAGGACAATTTATAAGCCTCCAGAAAATGCTTTATATAATCAACTTTCCATGCAAATAGGCTTTTCAGATTTCTTTTTTTTTTTCCCCTCAAATTCTTAAGTCTTTGCATTTCAAGCTCAGCAATCATTATTCATTTTATAAATACACGTATTTAAAGAAAGATTTCTTTTTGGAGTACTTCTAGATCACTCACATATTTGGACTGACCGTATGATTTTCACACTTTACCACGCAGTAACATTGGGGGAGAAAAATCACCAAAACCCATTTGTGCCTTTGACAGTGAATCAAACACTCACTTTTGGTCCAAAGACCAAACTATGAGGAAAGCAGATTCATGACTATCACCTTTTCACCAGTGTAAAGCTACAAAATTACTTGCCCAACTGAAACAGTCAGTGTTGTACCAGCTGTATCTTGTTTTTCCATTTGAAGAGTTTAACAATTCTGGTTTGCAAAAATTCAGAGCCAGACACTCAGTCAGCTTCAGATTGGTTGCACACAATTCCTGCACAATTCCCCTGAGCTGTTCCAAAACACCAACTCTATTTCATCTTTTTGGTCCAAGTACAAGCCTAAAGTATCATAAATTTCAAACTGGCAGTACAGCAACCTTCCACAATTTCCCAGAGGAGACTGAAAATGCCTGGCTATTGGTTGGTGTTATTTATATTCTATAATTTTCCACAAAGATCTGGTGGTTTTGTGAGTACTATATAAATTAGATGACTTCATGGGCCCTGTTTCCATTCTAGTTTCCTTGTTCTTACTAAGCAAGCAGTGTCATGAAATCAATGGAGCTACTGTCTGTGAGGATACCACTTAGAAACACGGCAGCATATAGCAATTACCGAAGCACACGGTGAGCCAGAGCTCTGCATGCCAGGTCAGGGCACTTGTTCAGTGTATAATTAAGAAAGATTTTTCATATTTTTTACAAGGAATGCAGGCATAATATTCATAGTTGCCCTATCCCTGCTCCTACTGAGCACAGGGAGCAGCAACCAAAAGCAATGCACAATACAGATGTGCACCACAGCAGCCTGCAGCCAAGAAGCCAACGCACTTGAGAGATGCTTGGGTGAGAGAAGCAACTCTTTGAAGGGCAGGAGAAGCGACAGCAGTGGTTGGAAGATGAGCAGAGCCCAAGGGAAAGATGAAACAGGGAGAGAAAACTCCTGAACTGCACCATAAACTACACCAGCTCTTAGCAGGGCACCCAAAGCAGTCTCTCAAGAGTTGATGTTTGGCAAAGGACAGCTGTGATCTGCAAGGGCTGGAAAAGGGAGTACCAGGAAAAAAAGCATTAAGCCCCAAGAATAAGAGGTAGGAATGAACTGTGGGTCCATCCCCCCAAATCAGACAAAATTGGAAATCAGAGTGTTGGAGATGGAACAAAATGGAAGAAGAGAGGAGCAGAGAGAAACAACCCACAAAAACCGAAATCCACAGTTTATTCCTTTATTCATCTCAAACAGTCACAGTTTTTTCTTTGCAATTTTTCAGCATGATCTACCAAGCAATGAACCCAATAGCTGGGATCCCTGACGCACTGCTGACAAGCCAAAAGGAGAGCATCCATGCGAGAAACACCAAACCCCAGTGAGTAAGAGCCTATCCCTCCCAAGGCAGGGAGCACCCCACAAGCCTCTGCAACGAAGGTGGATCACGCTGTGCCAGAGATGCCACAGCCAGCTCAGGTACCAAAACCAGGATAGCTGCATGCTTGAATTAACACATCTGGTCCTTCAGCAGGACTAAAGCAGAGGGTTGGGTTTTTTTTCCTCTGTTTACACATATACAAATGCAAATGATATTGAAATGATCAGGTGTTCATAAAATGACAGTATTGGAGGCTGCACAAGAGCAGCCTTGTGCCCTGCTCTGCACTGACCCTTCCCACCGCTTTTCCCACCTTGTCCCCCTGTCTACAGCTACACAGACAGACAGGCACAGTCTCTTTCCTGTATCACGGTGGGGAGGGGGAGGCTGGAGGCACTCCTGGAGAGGTGCCAGCGCAGAGCTGTGCTATGTCCAGGGTCAGTGGAGGTCTCTGAGCAACAGGGAAGAATTATGAGGGTTGGGCTGGGACACAGCATCCAATAACACACAGAGCAAAGGACTGACACTTTGGGCTGTAATCCTCTATGATAGGGGTGGAGTCCCTCAGAGATGTCCTGATCTCCAAGGAAGAATAAAGCAGAGAGCAAAATTAATGTCAGAGTCTGGGTGGTCCCTCATTCAGCCTTGCCCGAGGCATTCAGAGGGGCTGTGGCACTGGTATCAGTGATGCTCTGGGAAGTTTGGATCAGAAGTGTGCAAAACTCAAGGGTAGCAATTGGTGACTCAGTATGACCTGAATTACACCCTGTTGGCCAGCTCAGAGAGCCCAGCGCTTTCCTTCTCTAACAAAGGCACTGTATTTTAAAAGTCCTGAGAGACAGGAGACCAGTCTTACCCTGCTTCTAGCATACCGCTTAAGGGCTTGGCTGAGAAACACCCTCAAGGCAACAGAAGTAGGATGATACTGCGGCATCTAGAAATGGGAGAAAACCGCATGGGAGGAGGAACTGGTAGGTTAAGAGCAAGAGCTCCAACCACAGGCTTTAGCATAAAATCCTTGTATATCTGTGTGCATACCCAAGACTCTTTATTGGAATCTATGAAAACATGTACTCTGCGACATCACTTTCCAGCTTCACTGGTCCCAGAGTGGGACCTCTAAGGACCAGCACTTCTGTGCGCACACAGCAATGGGAGCATGGATGAACGGAGATGCCCCAGCTCTGCTGCTGCCTCCTTGATCCCTCTGCTTCAGGCTGCTTCGTGCTCCCTCCCTCGGCAATGTGCACTGCTCTTGGGGGCTGCAGCAGCAACAGGGATGAGGGAGTCGGTGCCAGAAAGCCAAGGAAATAGGGTGGAACAATGAGGCAGCAAGGAGAAAAAGATGATGGTAGTTAGCTCCACATAAAGTGAGCCACACCTGAACTGTCTATAATATTTTAAGCCTGGCTTAGAGTTTGTGGCTGAGTACATAGAATGTACTGTAGCACTTCTGCAGCTCTCTGGAGAGCACTAATTATTTACCCAAACGAAAACATCCTGCTACAATAACATCACAGCACAACTATCCAGGAATTAAGATGCTCTTGCACACTGCACAGCATGTTTTATTTTCTTTGACCCTCATGACTATTTGTCACCCATCTTAGGGCTCAGTCATGCTGGACGTTATTTCATCTAAGTTGTCCCTGTGACTCCAGGGCAGAGGTAAGTTACCCACGTACTCACACCTTTACACAGCCTGGCTAGGGACAGTATGTTCTCTGTGTTGGGGATTCTGGGTTTTCTAAGGCACCACATGCACGTAGCAACTTTGCTGCACGCAGGTTTAAAGTATGCAATAAATAGTAACCATTAACTCTGAATTGAAGCAAGAGCCCACCTAGAAAAGGATAAAGTGGCTGCCTACATACAGTAATGAGCAGTTTAAATGTCATCAAAGGTTTAGAAGCTGAAGTACAAAGATCTCTGCTGGTATCAACCAGCTGCTAAAAAAAAAAATGGAGGTAACAGCACTCCACAGCATTTAAAGTAGGCCAGCACTGCCAGAAAAGAAATACTTTTAAATAAATATATTGCGATGCAGAAACCTGACAGAGTCACAAATTCACCAAAAAGAATGTGGTAAACGTATTTGTCAGCTTAATGAAAAGAAAGTAAACCAGTTTATCCACTCATTTTCATTTAGAGACACGCAGCAGTTGGGAGCTGAATGTAATGGGTATGAGCAACATGGACATTTGTAGGCTGGCATGAAGGCTTTAGGAATAGTTACATCCACAACATTATTCTAGTTCCTATTGGAAAGAGCAGTCAGACTTGTAGACTGTAGCTACAGACAATCGCAGGGATTTTTGGAATACAGACGGACCGTTTACCTGAGAGCCAGGCTGTTTCACCTGCTGCCACACCACCTGCGGGTTGCCCAGCTCTCAGGGAAGGATGCTCCAGCATGGGCTGGGGCTGTCAGCAGGGCAGCCATGTGGGAAAGGGCTGGTGGTCAGGGCACCCGGCTCCCCTCCGCTGATGCTCAGGGACCTCTCATCAGAGCCACGTTCCTTCCCCAAAAGGATGCAAGATGCTTGGAGGCAAAGCCTTGCTGGTTTATGTGCTGGCATCTGCCACCACAGTGGAAGCCACATGGTAACGCACTCCGAAATTTATGATAAAAGTTCAGTGTTTATTTAACAGGCAGAAGCAGGCAAATAGCAATTCTGGACATAGGATGCACCTGGTGAGAGTATAGTTGTTTTCAGATTAAATGTCTGATTTCCACCTCAGGGACTTATTCACAAAAAAACCCAAACAAGAGCACACACAGAGTTTAGGTTTTACTTCCTAATTTTGCCATGTCAATAATAATTTAAAATAATCTACCCATACTGGAAAGAAAAGCATGCTCTCAAAGTCTCTGACCATAGGCAACAGCACTTTAAGTACACCCTAGAAACAAAGTTTGCCTGAAGAAAAGTGAATGCAACTTGATTTTAAAGAACTCAACAAATAAACCAGCAACAAGATTTTAAAAAAATTAAATACAAGTACAAATGATCATTGCAGAAGAAAAGCTTATGTCCATTTCTTTAGTATTCTGGTTTTGTTTTGGTTTTTTGTTTGTGTTTTTTGTTTTTTTTGGTTGGTTGGTTTAGTTTTTTGGGGGGTTTTTTGGTGTTTTTTTTTTAAGGTAAGACAGCATTGCACACAAAGCAATCACTAAGGCATATATAAAAAAAGTTTGTTCCCCCCCCCCCTTAAAGGTTCATGAAATAATTCAAAAGGGGAAGTCTTTTAAAGGCTGTAACCTTTACACCCTACAAAGAAAAGGGTGTAAACTGTCACTGGATTCATCTTACTCATACCCTGATCCTGATTAATAGGAGTAATGATATATGTGAATACATATACCTATCTGAAAATACACATACACATATATATATAGATACAGACTCATATATAAAAGCTAGTGTTGCACGTGAATATTTTTAGGTCTTCCCACCTCCCATGGTCTGTACTCCCTGGTACATCTATATTTTAAGTGATGAAAGATGGCTTTGTGGTTGAGGCTGGCAGGGTATCCATGTTCTATTCCTAGACACTGCTTGGATAAACTCTGGCAAGCCCTGAAGGCTGATGGGTCTCTCTTCTCAATCAAATCTTGGCTAGGTTTGTTTAAGAAGAGTTCAATTTTCTTTTTTGACACACTTTGAGCATTTTCATAAAACAGGAAGAAAACCGAATTATTTCTTTTTAAACTTTGTACATTTGACACAATATTGGCCTAAACCCACAAATAAAATAGCAGCAACAGCTACAACCCACAAACTAAGCATCACTTGTTTGATGCCTCACACTGAAGTCCTCTTCCAAAGCCCCAAACCTGCTGCGTTCAGCAAACTGGCGCAACACATCATTATTGCGCTGGCAGGGCTCAATTCAATAAACATTACTAAATTCCTCTCCCAGTTCAAACCCCATCCTCCTACCTAAGGAAGCGACACACCATGACATTAATAATTGTACTGTCAGTGGTTTTTTTGGGAGTTGAGCCTATGTGTGAAGAAAAAGAAAACACAACGTTAAAATCTTTCAAGTTAGCAGGGGCACAGAGGCTGGCAGAGTACCAGCAGCATTTCCAATCCACTGGTTTGATAGCCTGGCTGTCTAGTTGAGACTTTTCCCTTCAAAATTCCCTTTCAACATTCTTGTTCATTATTTATCTATCATTTATTGTTTACTGCACCAAATTTGGGACATCTCTACCAGTGTATGTGAACCTGCAAATAACCTGCTAACATTACCAAGTCATCTGGCCCTTTCATTTTCTGCTCACAAGGTCTTCGGTCTTTCAGGCTTCACCATTTTCAATTTACTACTCAACAGCTACTTCTCATTATCTACAGACATAATCCAGTCAACCTACTTGATTGAAGATTCTCAGCACTTATTTTAAATTCTCCCAGGATAGCACTTGTGATTACAAGGTGTGCCAGTATTAAAATCCCACCAAGAACATTTTCATTGACATTGTTAGGTTGTAGACATTTGAGATTAATTTCCAGCTGCACCTCACTTTAGTGAAATCAAGCAGTACAGCTGAAGAACCAGCCCTGAAGAAAACCAGAAGTTAGCAAAGATATCCCACTTTCATATCTATCATCACTTCCAACAAAAACAACCCCTATAAGTATGCTGCAAAAATACTGAAGGCTGCAATCAGAATACTAAATTATGTCCTATCAATTTAAAAGATAAACCAATTTGATCCAACATTCCCCAAGTCATAGAATAGCCCAAGTTGGAAGGGACCTCGAAAGGTCATCTGGTCCAACCTTTCATGGGAAGGGGAGCCTAGATGATATTATCTAGTACCCTGTCCAATCGCAACTTGAAAACCTCCTGGCAAGACCATTTCCAAACCTCAAAATACCACTTTGTTGTATTGCATCTGGTTTAATCACTATGTTACAGTGCTGTGATGAATAACATACATCTAACAGCTTGCCGAGCTTACAGAAATCACCCTGCAAGTGCCCAACCGCTTCCCTCCAGCTGTCAGCACTAGATTAGCTTCTGAACAGGAACAAGTCCCATAAACAGCAGGATCATCTGTTTTGAAGGTTAGAGACTGATATCTTGTTTCTTGGGCAACATTCAGTAATTCAAAGCACATTCTTATGTGTTTAATAAAATGTCCTTTCCTTCCTTTTCTAGTATTTATGAGTCTATACAGATTTTCCAGCCACAGCAGGCAGCTGGTGGTGGACACCGGTCCCAGTCCCAATCTCTAAACTGACTCCCTGCATGACGATGGGAAAAAGTGTGCTTCAATCTGGCAGGTCTTATTTGCTTCCACTGATTTATCAGCAAAAATCACTTTTCCACACCAGGCTGTGCAGCCACTTTGGCAAAATGCAGGAGTATCAGTTTAGAACAAGGCAGCATGACCACAATTCTTCTTTATTTGTGTTTATCATGAAAAGGGAAAAATCATTAACAGTTATTCTCACAACTTTTCTGTATATGGGATCTTTTTCTTCACCTCTCACATTTCTCCCCTCCTGGTTGTTCTTTGCTGCTTCTTTAGACTATATCCTATTCAGACATACTGCCTTTTTACAGAATATTATACAGTAACAAGTAGCGTTTAATGCTATTATGATAATATGGCATTAAATAAGCAGCATCAAAAAACCTAAGGAAGGATTTAGCCAGGACACAGGGACTAAGTGTGACAAACAGCACCTTTGGATTTTGATCAACAAACAGCTGGTGGTTGAGGGCTATGCAAACCACCCCAGAAAGTCTTTCAACCTTGCACCCTTGCTGTTGGATACCTCTGCAGTGCTCCTGCCAAAGATAATTCTCCCCCACAGTTCATTAACATATTTTGAAGAGAGAATTTTATTTACCTAAGAATATGTTAATTGCTATATGTGCATATTATTAGCAGCACTTTTTTCAAGAATGCACAAGGTGTCAGCTATTTTGGAAGAAAAAAAAAAAGGAGGAAACACAGCTACAAAATACTCCTGGGTTGCCTTTTGCTAGCACTTGAAGTGTAATCATTACGAGTGTGGCAAAATATATCAGTTATAGTGTCCTGAAACAGAATAAACATTTCCATCCACGTACAGCTTGAGATATTTGTTTCTCCAGGACCACTGCCTCTCTTCTTGATTGCCAAGCAGCTTTTGAAAACAAATTTCCCAGTCCCTCAGCCTTCCACTCCAATGCTCCTGAAATACCCACATTTAACAAATTGCAGGAGGTCCTCAGGGACCTCCTGCTGAAACCCTGACAGCACACAGGCATGTGTAATAAACTGTCTTCCACCTCAGCTAAAGCTTTTTTACACAAGGTTTTTCCCTACAGAATTTACTCCTTGGTGTTAGAGCCTGATTACCTCTCTCAGGACCCTCAGTACAGATTTCCACTGACATTTTATCAGCAGACACTGCTTCTGGGAAAGGAATAAGAGAAATGTCTCTAACTTGAACTTTGCAACATAATCTTTCATTGCTTTTGGAAGCTAGACTGTGAAGTCAGATTTTTGTGTAATACAGTGACAACATCTCAAGCATCAGTAGATACAGAGCTATTTTGGTTTATTTTCTCTAAGGCAGGAGGAAAGGAAGCAGAAAGGAACAGGAAGAAGAAAATTAAACCCCTATAACTGCCTGGAAAGCACTATTTCAAATGCTAGATTTCAAGGTCATGGAAGGAAGTGACCACTGACTGGGACTATATTTAAATGTAATATGGAGCTTAATACTGTGCTTATTTTTAGGCAAGAAAAATAACTATTCCCCTTTCTTCTGTACAAACTTGTTCCCAACAGGCATCCTGTCCAAAAAGTGATCCAGGGTAACTTCTGACATTGACAGGAGCACAGTACGGTGCTATATGGCTGTCTATGGGAACATCGAGGTCTTATTTTTTCTTACCACCACCGAGATATTGGCAGTGCATTTCACGGTAGAATTTCCTTCCTGAGGGCCAAGTCCAACATCTGGTCCAGAGTCAGTGATGATTCAGGTATCCTGTCACNAGACTACATCCCAGCTGAAAGCCAGCATCCCCATAAGTCTCCTAGCCTTTACTTAGCTGTCTGTGATAAAGTTAGTTGTGGTCTTCCAAGCCACTGCTTGCCCAGACAAGTGATTCAGAGCCATCCAGGGAAACCTGAATGCCAGCAACATCCATCAATTTATTACATGGCCAACCTTCTTCCTGGATCCATTTGTCACCTCAATTTTATAAACATAAATAGGTTTATCTAACAGTGCTAGAGTTTGAGGTTCATGTGCTGAAAGGACAAACATTATGTTCCTGCATAGAATGAATATTGGATCACTGGGAGAAGAAGAGGCAATTCACACGCGCAAGGTTAAAACAAATGGAGGGATTTGGGACAGAAGGGATTTCCTCCTCTTCCTTCCTTCCTGCCCCAATGTGAAAGTGCTTTGTTTGGTTGCTTTCCATCTTTTAATGTGTGGTCCCTTTTCCAGGGCCACCTGGGAAATTTATCTAACAAATTCTTCCTGCCAGGAAAGTAAATTTTAAAGTAAAAAGCTGGTAGCACTCTTAATTACTCCAGCCCCTTTTCCGTAGCACATTATGGTGGTGGCTTTTGGTTTTCATGACAGGTCTAAGCCTTGCTACTGGAAGCTGTGAAGCATGCTGTGCACTGTTGTGTGTCTCTGCATATAGGGTGTAGTAAAAGTTCTGTAGATCCTTCTAGCATGAAACCTTTGGAGATAGCCAGTACCAATGCTGACAGACGAGCATCTCTTAGAAAGAGCTGGAGTCATTCACACTGAACAAAAAGCAAGCACAGCACTTCAGGGATGTATCTTCAAGTTTCCGTCTCTCACACACATATACACACCCGCAACAATATGCTCACTGGCAACAAGTGCCATTGCAAACAGATCTTTTTAAGAAACTCAATTTGTTGTTCTAAGCAACCACCAGATCAGCTTGTTCCTCCAGATGTAACCGCAAACATTCAGCTGCTTAAACTAAGCTCTCAGGCCAAATTCATCTCTTTTTTCATCGAGGAAATGAGGTAACAGGACAATACAGAGCAGTCCATAGCAATCTTACCCCACTACTAAATTTCTTCAGTTTATTAAAAAAAAAAATCACTAAGAAGCAGTTCCTGTGTCAGCTACTCGGAAAGCTTCAG
>VYZW01022611.1:5080-17667 GCA_013401315.1 Balaeniceps rex
TTTTTTTTTTTCAGATTGTGGTTTGCTTTTCTTTTTATAAGTGGCAGAGGGGAATTTTGTATAACTTTTCTTTAAAAAGCTATTTTAAATTCATTTATTTTGTTTGCTTTCTGTTTTCACTATTCCTCAACACTGAGAGGGATGGAGTGTATATAATCTATACCCTGACAACTACCCATCCTACAGTAGCAAATAGTGGAGTGGCAGCTGTAATCCAAAACTGATGAATAGGGTCAATATAAGGTTTTCCACCATTTTCAATTTTTCAGGTCCTTATCATACAAGGATATGTTAGTCTTATCCAAGTATGCATATTATGAAATCCACCAGCCCGTGATAATATTTACTACGATTTTTTTCCTGTTTTAATGTTAAAATTTGCTTCGTTTGTTGAGTTCACCATTTAAAAAAAATGTTACACTTTTTTAATAAGTCCAAATTCTGGACCCAATCCTGTAAACTTTACTCCAACTTTTATTTTTGCTAGAATAAACAGGATCTGTCTATTTTCTCAAAATCTTTTTACATTGAAAAGTCCATCTAACAAACCTACCTATGTCCTTTATTATTTTAGTTATTTCATAGAAGAGAGCAAAATCATTGAGTATTTCTCATGGCTTTCAGTACAAAAATGAACTGAAATGTGAAAGAGGTAGCATGCTGTAAGTTTTCTATGTATAGTGAATTTGATTTGTGCGTTAATTTTGGAATCTCCTATTGGTGTTATATGAGCATTTCTCCTTTATGGCATCTTCTATAATGAAAACTAACAGAACCCTGCAAGTGTCACTGACATTTTTTACACCTGCTTTTGTCTGATACCTGCTGTAAGTCAAAAACAGCTCATAAATCATAGTACTGATAAAAAATCTGCAAAATTAATTAATGAGATTTAGAAAGTTTTGTGCTGTCTTAATTCCACTCTCTCATTTGCAATCATCGGTTGCTCACTGATGGAACTGACTGCAGTGAGCAGCTGATAACAACACAAGCAAGTTGCTTGGATGGGTAGGACTGAGTAGCTCAACCCACCTGAGTTTTTCAGCAGTTTTCCCTCTCCAATCTGTGAGTAAAAGCCATCTTTGTTTCCTGACCCATTCCATTTCTCCCAGCTGTGCGAAGTGTTAACAAGTGGCCACACACATTTAAAGTCTAGTTAAACTCAATTTTGAGGACAAATGGCATGTTGACCACCAAATGACTCTTAACCAAAGATGAATTTTTTTCATCATCTGATATAGCATATATCTTTTACAGTGATCATGGGACAGTGAACTTCCAGTACAACTGATACCACTGAGAGAGCAAGCAATATTATCTGCAGAAAGTACATGTTTTATTGTACCAGAAGCTCTTTATTTTCAATCAGTAGTATTTCCAGTGACATTTAGGCGATGTATTATACATTCATAGCTATGCAAAGCAACCATATGAAGCATATTAAGCAGGTTTTCCAAAGAAGCCAAAGGGATTTAGTTGCTAAATTCCCACTGAAACTGACTGACTGAAGGAACCTAATTCATTTACACTTTTTGAAAATTCCAGATCAAATATTGCATTTCAGATACAAACATTAACCAGAATTGCTCTGCTTTATATTGATTTCTTTTTGCAAATAAAAAAGTTTTGAAATATTTGTGATAACATAGCAATATAATTATGCATATGGACCAAAATTAAGTAGAACAGAGTTATAGGTAGACTTTGTCATATTTAAAATTTATTTTCAATTAATATTTTTCATTAAAACTTCACTATAATTTAAGGTTAATGTAATGCAGTAATTTCTGTAGCTATTGTGACTTTTAATACACAGATCTTATACATCATGCTATTCAGAAAAAAGAAGTGTGGGAAAAGACTTAATTTATCATCAAGCTAATCCTTCTACTTTATCATTTACTTGAAGCGTATGCGCTACATTTTACAAAGTCAAGGTATAATTCCCTGGACTGGATTTGCCAGCTGCCCCATGTAAAACTCCAGTGCTCATTACTCAATACAAAGTTCATTTTAACATCATCTGAGCAAAATAAAAGTATTAAGAAAACTCATGCAAAACTCTACTCATAAGGAAGTATAGGATTTTGGTATATAGTAATTATTATAGTAATACCAGTTGTTAGGTCTTGTATGTTACTTTATTAAACTGAGATTTTTATGGCCTAATTTGATTTTTTCTTTTCAATTTGAACTTGCCTTGTGAATGGATCACTGTGTCTGAAACACACTTGAATGAATCAATAAATTCATGGAATGTGCATAAAACTTTGAAGAAAGTAATAAAACCACTTTGATTTTAAAGACTGTTAAAACACTTAAATATTCAGAAAAGTAGTTTTCACTAATTTCAATCTTCATAAAACACATTAATTGACAATAGTTAGGAACTATTTGAACAGTATTTCTGGCTATACACTCTAATACTGACTGTCCTCTCTACTAGGCCATGCCATGGCCAAGACAGCTATGGTGAGTATCGGAACTAACTGTTAGTGTAGTAAGTGACTGCCAGATCATAGGGTATGAACAACACCATCTGGGTTCTATGAAGGCTACTGCTATCAGAAAAAGTCTTTACGTAAATAAGTATATGTTAAAAAAGGGGTAATTCCAATTTCTTTTTTAAAAATAAAAATAATTTATGCTAAAAAATCGTATTTAATTCTTTAAAATAGAAAGCTTAAGTGGAACGTCTGTTCACTCAACGATGACATTGAGATGTCATTCAGTGATACTGAAGAAGAGACAGGGAAAGATTTTGCTGATAGTAGTAAAGCTGCTCTAAATGTGTTTTTTCCAGCCATGAAAATGTGACGAATTTTACATGCTGACAAATCTCCATAAATGCCCTGTGAGAGGTGAAACAGTTTGATCATGCTCAGAAAGAATGAATCTGAAGACAGTTGGAAAAGTTTTTCTACAAAGCATGACAAGATTGCTCAATTAAGAGCTCACTGGTTAAATTTTTCTTGCATGTTCTATTGCTGTACGTTATCAAGAATACACAAGAAAATTACACATATTCAGCTACATGTTCTTAAATTCTATCATTCATATCAACAAGAGTGACCAACCACCCCATCGCCGTTTTTCAGCATTCCCAAAATACATCCCTTCAGAATCTCTTCTGCCTGTGATTTGGCTGATTTTACCAATCCCTATATTCCTTCCTCCTGTCCTTTGCCAATAGTACACTGAGTGGGCTTGATTTTTGCATTGGTTACCTTTCTAGGAAAAATAGTAATTGCTACATAAATGTCCATAAAGTTATTACAAGGCTCAAATTTGTGTATTTTTAGAGACTTTGAGTATTGCAATTAACGTAGAAATTTCCTTGTGCAAATATGTAAATGTTTAAAGCAAAATGTTAACAGACCAATATATAGGGAATGATGTTACTTCGGGATCCAGTAAAGGTATAATAAAATCAAACCAAATAAATGCTGAAGTTAAAATTAAAAAGATACATCTTAACAAAAATCATAAATTCTTTCTGAAGTCTCCCCCTCTTTCCTTCCGTCATGGTGGTTTATGTTAATGAGATTTATTCCTCAGCTGTCATTGAGAATATGGACTTACCAGAGCTCAGCTGCTAGACAGTACTAAGTCACAGCAGCAGTAAGTTGGCTGCTGTTACTCATCTGTCTGCAACTCCTACATCTTCATTCTGCCAGATGTTTTGATCTTGTGGGCCTGATCCACCATTGTCATCATTAACTATTTGAAAAAGGTAGAACTGGAGACACTGCTATAAAGAAGGAGCATTTCAGTGCTAAAGTTTCCTCCATTTGTCTGACTTTAGCTGGGATTTAGATTTAGAGAACCTAAACTGTGGTTTTTTCACCTGTGTGATCCAACATCCTGGTGACAGTTCTGTAACAGCTACAGTTCTGATCCTCAAATAGTAAAAGTAACAAGCAAAGATAAAATGCCGGTATGAGCTGGCACAGTGCTTTAGCTCATGGGAAAGAAGAACCAGCTTATACTTTTCTTCTCCTCCAAAGCTGTTAAGGATACACATTGATCTTCCAAGATGGATGCTAGGTCAGTAGCAACTTCACAGCAACAACCTCTATTGCAAAGCTCAAGGGGACAGTCATCTTGAGGGGGAAAGGGGCTAGGGAGGACAAGGTCTCAAAACAGGCTTACTCCTGTATTAATGAGAACCCTCTGTGAACTTCACAGTCAGGAACATAGCCATTGTGTTATCAAATGTTTTACTTACTTGCAGTGAATGTTGCTTTTTTCTAAGAAGTTCATTGATATAACAATATGCCTGGTAGGTACCTCTCAGGATCTTTAAACAACCTAAAGCAATGCTATTTCACTCTAATTTTCTTCTCAGGATACTGAATTGGAAGTCTTGACAGCAGGAGCAAATTATTTGCCTTTATTCTAGAAAATTTTCAGAAAATTTTGTGATGAGCTTGGAAAAGGTTAGTCATTGGTAAAAATGACTCTAAAATACAGGAGTCAGCTGGTTTATAGTTAGCTTTATTCACACTCCTTTGGCCTAGGACAGTATGCTAGAGATTTTTTTTCCTACATTATCTTGTTATCTGTCTTGTCAGAAATTGTGAGTATAATCCCACTTGCACTGTGTAAACAGAGTGCAATTCTGATTTCATTGGAGCTATAGAGCAAAGAAATTAGTAAGAAATCAGATCCTAACAGATCCTCCTAGAAGTAATGCTAAAGCATATGGAGGACAGGGAGGTGATTCGAGACAGCCAGCATGGCTTCACCAAGGGCAAGTCCTGCCTGACTAACCTGGCGGCTTTCTATGATGGAGTAACTGCATCAGTGGACAAGGGAAAAGCAATGGATGTCATCTATCTGGACTTCCAAAAAGCCTTCGACACAGTCCCCCACAACATCCTTCTCTCTAAATTGGAGAGATATGGATTTGATGGGTGGACTGTTTGGTGGATAAGGAACTGGTTGGATGGTCACAACCAGAGGGTAGTGGTCAACGGCTCGATGTCCAAATGGAGACTGTTAACAAGTGGTGTTCCTCAGGGGTCCGTACTGGGACCAGTGCTGTTTAATAGACATAGACAGCAAGATCGAGTGCACCCTCAGCAAGTTTGCAGATGACTCCAAGCTGAGTGGTGCAGTTGACACGCCTGAGGGACGGGATGTCATCCAAAGGGACCTGGACAGGCTGGAGAGGTGGGCCTGTGCAAACCTCATGAGGTTCAACAAGGCCAAGTGCAAGGTCCTGCACCTGGGTCGGGGCAACCCCCGATATCAATACAGGCTGGGAGATGAGGGGATTGAGAGCAGCCCTGCGGAGAAGGACTTGGGGGTACTGGTGGATGAAAAGCTGGACATGAGCCAGCAGTGTGCGCTTGCAGCCCAGAAGGCCAACCGTATCCTGGGCTGCATCAAAAGAAGCGTGGCCAGCAGGTCGAGGGAGGTGATTCTGCCCCTCTACTCTGCTCTGGTGAGACCCCACCTGGAGTACTGCGTCCAGCTCTGGAGCCCTCAGCACAAGAAGGACATGGAGCTGTTGGAGCGGGTCCAGAAGAGGGCCACAAAAATGATCCGAGGGCTGGAGCACCTCTCCTACGAGGACAGGCTGAGAGAGTTGGGGTTGTTCAGCCTGGAGAAGAGAAGGCTGCAGGGAGACCTTATTGCGGCCTTTCAGTACTTAAAGGGGGCCTATAGGAAAGATGGGGACAGTCTTTTTAGCAAGGCCTGTTGTGACAGGACAAGGGGTAATGGTTTTAAACTAAAGGAGGGGAGATTTAGGCTAGATAGAAGGAAGAAATTTTTGACAATGAGGGTGGTGAAGCACTGGAACAGGTTGCCCAGAGAGGTATTGGAGGCCTCATCCTTGGAAACATTCAAGGTCAGGTTGGCCGGGGCTCTGAGCAACCTGATCTAGTTGATGATGTCCGTGCTGACTGCAGGGGGGTTGGACTAGATGACCTCTAAAGGTCCCTTCCAAACCAAAGCATTCTATGATTCTATGGTTCTATGATTCTAAATGAGATTCAGGCCCATACACAGCTACATTCACTTTGAACTGAGTTAATTTTTAAAATCTTCTGCTTGACAGTAAATTTGTTAACAACTGTCAAATCTGAATGAGGCATTCAGACACCCGTGGTATTTCTCCGAGCCTTCAGCTTCTAGTCCAGAGGTCATGGATCTCCTATGGATCTTTATCTTAAATGCAATCTCTGTGCAGATGTCTCAGATACTGCAGGGTACCTTTAAGTAGGAGTATAGGTAGCTGACTATATTTAGATAGTTGGACTGAGCTATCTATATTAAAGAAGAATTAGAGCTGCTGAAGGTAAATGCCAAATGACAAAAGTTAGATTTTTAATGGGCATAAACAAAAGTACATATTAAAAGCTTTTGCTTTCTCTTTAAAAAGCATTTCTATCCTGCTGTTGATCTTCCTTTGATTTCCATTTCTCCTATGAGATAGTATTTGAATATAATGGCAAATCACCCATTTTGACTAGAAAGCCTGTAAAGTACTCTGAACAGCTGAACTTTCAAGATCGTCCTTAAAAAAAGAAAGAGCGAGCTGAGTCAATATTAAAAATAGACCAATATCACTTGCTTCATCACTCTGCTCTGTGTGGTTGCAAGGTTTTTCACAAAATGATATCTGCTGACCTGATTGCAGCAATGGCAGAAATTTAAACATTTCAGTGCCTAGAGTCAGCTTAGCATTTAAACTTATCCATACTCTTTTATCAGCCACTTCAAGCTGAAACCTTCTGGAAAATCTCAAGGGGAAAAAAAAAAAGAAAAGAAAAAAAAAAAGATAGTTTCATGATATTTCTATAATTTTCTTATTTTTGCCTAGCTGTATATTTCATAGAATGAAATTACTTTGTTTTTTTCTATACTCCAGTATATGTTATAGTCAAAATGAGGATGTGAAGACCCTAGTAAAACCAAACATGAAAAATAAGATTTATAGTGGTGGAAAGAGAAACTTGCACATTAATGACATAAATGAATATCTGAACACTACTCAACATATTTAATCTCTCCCCAAGCATTCCAGCCACCATCCTGAGAGCTACCAACATCTTTACAAGAGCTGGATTTTGTTACAATTATTCAGAAGAGCTGATTTTCTTTCCATTTTATCTCAGTACAATTTCACCGATTTCACTAAGAATACCCAGACAGACACAAATTAAGTGAGACCAGAGGTGAGTTTTATGATTCTTTCTCTAAGAGAAATTACTGCTATTCAACATAATATGCATGTTTGGGATTTCCCTTGTTAAGAATCTAGTTCCAGATTAAACTAAGGCAGAAAATTAAAGTACTTACAGTCACTTTGTTATTATAATATTGCAAACTCTAGACTTTGACATATCATAGCTGCTATTAGTCAAAAATTATAAGATCATTTAAAAAGGGGGGGGCAAATTTAAAGTAATTAGTTATGGTATTTTTTCTTAAGTTTCTGATTTCAAAGCTTTTGGGTCATGTTTTCAAGGTTCTACCTGTAAGCCTCAGACACATTTCTTACAACAGAGCCGAAGAATAACGGGATTGGAGTATCTGCGAGAAACTCATGAAGATTTGTACCTCAGCAATTGTATTCTTCAACAATTGTATTGTTCAACAAGGAAATACTTTCCTAAGTTTATAGCATTTTCATAGGTAGTTCATAAACTCTGCCTTGACTTCTGAATTGTTGGATAGTCCCTGCACAGTGGATCTAGCATTAAGCCCCTGCTCAGGGGCAACTAAAGGATTTCATGGGAGATCAGGGAGAGGAAGGATCAAAGGATGTCCTGCTAGACACATTATTGCCTTCTCACCCACTGTTTCCCTTGTGCAATAGCAGCTATCTGCATTAGCAGGAGAAGACCAGGCTACTATAACTCTGGGAATATGCTGTGGAGCCTTAAGGCTTGTTCACACATCCCCCTCTGACTGCAGCTGTGCAGGCAAAAAAATACTGTTTTGTTCCAGCCTGTCTCCAGTTGCCTGTACCGCCTTCTTGCCAGCTGAGCTGCTTGTTTGAACACTCCCTAATCGCTTTCAGTCACAAAGAAATCGGCTAATAAAGACCAACATTTTAAACTTCCCAGCTTCATTTGAACTGAAGCTTAGCAGGGAAGGTTCAGATGAGTTGCCGATTTCCAGTGGCAGTAATCTATGCATAAAGGGACAGTGACAAAGAGCTGGTGGGGGAGTGAGAACAAAAACTTTTGCAGGCAGAGTAAAATGATGTGTCAACAGGCCTTGCTAAACAGCGATTTCTCCACCTCTTTGAAGTGCTTTGCTTCACCACCAAGTCTCAGAGCTTGTCTCTATTACTTCATTTATGTCTTGTGATTGACCACGGGTAAATTGATGTAGAAAAAAGTAGTATTTTCAAACGTTTTTAATTAAAGATTAGCCAAACAAGTATTTACGTCTGTGCTTGTGTATGTTAATATGGCAATATCTGGATCTGATAATATTGTTCATCCTATGGAAGTTTTCATCTGCTTTCATGGGAACTTTGTGTGGCTGGTTTTTAGTGAAGTCTTAACTTGCTCCTTCCAAATGTTCTATAAGTATGCCATTGTTTAAATACTTCACAAACATGAGCTTCTTAACTTTTGTGAGATTGCAGATAGAAAGTAAAATTTGGTATCTGAAGACATAAATTCCATGGTTATAAACATATAAAAATATCTTTATTTCAAAATGTAATGGGAAGAATGGATTTTGAAATTAAATACCAGGAATACAATAATCCCAGTCCTTCAAAACCCGAAATAATCCACTTAGCACCAGCAATTTATTAAAGTGGGATGGGTTTGAAAATAATTAGTATTCTTCAGACTCATCTGTAAATTCAGTTCCTTAATGCTTGTACCGTTTGGCTTGAATTGAGTTCAGCAGTGAAGAAGCCTTGTAGTTCATGAATAGCAGTTAGTACCATACTTTGCTCTTTCCCTCAAAGAGCCAATAATCTATCACATTTCTGTTTAGGAAGTTATAAAGGATTTATTCTGACTATTTTATGAGACAGTTGCCTCCAACTAATTTGTATAGACATTGGATTCTCTCACAGGACCAATGCACAGACAATCAATAATTAACTTTGTCAGGTGGCTAGCAGCCAGAACCAATTATGCTGCAATGCAGACATCTTCAGCCTCTTATAAATAAAAAGTAAAGTTGCTATAATAATGGAAAGCTGAAAAAGTAAATAGAAGAATTCTTTAGTAACATGATAAATAACCTATTCCCTATTCAACTGACTTTCACCTTCAGCAGTTTTTGTCTTGCTGATTGCAAATAATCAATACCCTGAAGTAAGATAAACAGGACTGAAATGCCTACAGTCTGTCTGATCTGGTTTTCGGTAACACTGATTTTGTCATTAATTCCCTCCCTCCCCCCAGCTTTTCTTTACCCTTCATTACCATTACATGCATCAGCAGTGACACAGGCATTCTCTCTGATGTTAAGGTTAAAATTCCCCACAACTGGCAAAACAAAATTAATTACTTTTGGCTACACAGTCTAACCCTACCCATGTCACTAATAACTCTGCTACAGACAAAACAACAAAGATCAACAGGGCTCATTACAGATTCTCTATTGCAATTAAAATCATTCGGGTACCAGAGGCGTACTCTCGCCTGCCTGACTCATATGGCATGACTGTCATCTGAGTCATCATGTGGGTTGCACCAAAGACTTGAGACATTAAAAGTATGAGCTTCCACAGCTCAAGTAAATAAGACTTTATCCTATAGTTACTTTAGTCTAGTGATTCTTGTACTGGCTGATGAGATCTTTGCTGAAGATGTTAACATGCATTCACACTCGCTGTAGCAGCTATATTTCCATGGATGATGTTAGACACGTGAGAGATGCAATTAACATGTGGCCCCGTTTAATCAGTTATGTAACAAGGTTGATACAGCTGGACCCAGAGGACCATATTAGCAGAGAGCTGTCTTCTGCTGCAGCAGGGCACTTGCTGTGCATCTGTGCCGCTGTGTGTGTCATTCTGCCTAGCACAAATCCCAAGAGCCACAACTATACTACAGCTGCTACTCATGTGCCTGTGTTTTCTCTTGAGAGGAATCAGCCCCCGCATCGCAGAGCTGTCATGATCTGGCTCATCTCAGACAACCATGGCTGGACTGAGCTTGTTTGCTTATATTTTCTGTTTGTTGATCTGTCCTTTGATATTTAAGCCTTAAATTATCACACACTTGTAAATTATAAATGCTCAGACTCTTTCTTGCCACAGTATGTTATCCTAAGAAGTGAAGTGTGTCTGTCGCTGAGAGACTAAATACAAAACCTTAACTTGAGACTAAACCAGACTGTGTAAATCACGCTTCTTCCTTGACTGACATAGCTGGACAAGAGGTTTCTTTGGTTCCCAGGCTTGATGGACGCTCTTCCTTTTTAAACAAGGCATGCTTTTCACAGCATCAGCTCTAAAGTTACATGGCTTCCAACTCAAATGAGTTCCACAGGGTAGAAAAAACAGCATTATTTCACAATGCTTCTTGAAAGGAACATACAAGCATCTGAAGTTTAGGGAATTCATCCATACATAAAGCATAAAAGATCCACAGTGTACAATCAGAGAAGTCCAGGAGAAAAAAAAACACATGCACTTTCATCCACTCAGCCTTATCGTTTTCTTCCCCCTCCACTTTTGTCTCTGTTTTTGTCATTGCCATTTTGAAAGTGTGTCAGGGCATAAAACTGTCATATTTTATTTCCCATGATGCACATCTAATTGCATTTTCAGATCTCTTATTATCTCTTGCTATCTCTTAGAGGCAACAGGCCAGATTATCAGTGGTGTAAATGGACCTTGTAAGACTGAAGAACATTTGCCACCCCACCCAAGGGACTGCCTAACTGAATCTCAGTTTTGGAACCATCATTCCAGGCAGCCTTTATAAATTAATTCATTGACAATGACTGATAGTTATGCAGGAGCTACAAGTTGCATTTTATATTCAACAATGACCAGTACTTTTAAAATTGAAACTTCAGAGATTTTTTTGGATCATTGCCCAGATTCATAGATACTCTAGATGATTGTCCACTCTTTTAACTCAGCTTTTTTTTTTTACTTTCTTCCTTACTATTACCTTCTGAGAACACTTCATCTATTCCAGTTTTCTGATGAGCAAGAATCCATCATAGTCTGTGTGTTTACTTCATTTTATTTGTCTTTCAAAGTGGTTTGTTTACGAGTGTAGGCAGTTCTTGTTGTAGGGTGATTAATATTAATCTTGTCATCTGCTGCATTATTGTATAGTCAAATGATAGCAACATTCATTCTGACTTTATGTTTTGGATACAAGTGTTCATTACTTCACACATTTTTCTCTCCTTATCTCCTTCCATATGTTAAAATTCAAACATAGACCCATAATAAACAAACAAACAAAAAAGAAACAAAAAATATCTGATGAGAATGGAAATATCAAAAGCATTAATGAGGAAAATTTGTCTAAGTTTTACAGTGCAAAAAATAACAAAATTTAAAAAGCATAGATTTAGTCACACAGGAGTTTATGTCTTCAGATAACAAATACCAACAGGACTCAATGGGTCATGATGGAAAATTAAAGAGAAATGATTCAAGTACACAGAAAAAGAAAAGTTCACGGTGTTGAACCTATCAGCCAATGCAGTTTTAAACATGGCTGTCCTTGTATTATTAGTATGTGCTTCTACCAAACTTGAGAAACTATGTGTAATCTAATGGAAAAAGAAGAAATTAATATCCAGCACTTTAGTGTAGATAAGACTTCATCTTTGGTGTAGACTTCACCAAAGCCTTTCACCAGACCTCTGGCTTCACAGAATGACAAAGCCAAACACCAGCAAGGGTATTGCCTTTTTCAGTACTGAGTAAAGTCAATATACCACTTTG
Source organism: Balaeniceps rex (assembly GCA_013401315.1). Taxonomy (NCBI): domain Eukaryota; kingdom Metazoa; phylum Chordata; class Aves; order Pelecaniformes; family Balaenicipitidae; genus Balaeniceps; species Balaeniceps rex. The sequence goes on from VYZW01022611.1 coordinate 16,983, forward strand.
ATTCTCAAGAGCTGACATAGCTCTGCTCTAATGGGAAGGCAACCCTGACTACACTACTGTGTGTAAATATAGCACTATACCATTTCAGCTGAGATTGTGATCTTGTGTTCATGCTCAAAGGAGAGGAAATGTTTCCCTGAGAAGCAACGGGCAGCAGCCCACTGAAGTGTTTCATACATTATTTTGCTCATGGCCTGTAGACCCTACAACACTAATTAATCCAATAAGAGGGACAAAAGTAACAGAACAAAGAAAAAGCAGACAAACAATTTTACCACATCCTGTATGCGGATGAGTGACTCATCCTGAGGTAAGTCTGTTTTCCTCATCTAGATGTGAATTAAGGTTGTGAAAAACTTCAGGAGTGACAAACGTTCTCAGGCCAGAGATTCAAATGTGAAGGCAACCGTGGCACTGCATGCGTCCCTATAAACATAAAGAATTACTGCAAGACTAGGCAGAATAAATCCTGTAGAGCAGCTCTCAATGAAAATCTTACCACATATTCCAGGTTAAGAGTACAGTGCACAATATGTTTTAATGGTCAAGTAAATACCAAAACTACTTACATATTCTTAAGAGCTATTTACTGTACACTGGTAACACGCTCGTAATGCACTCTTGTAATAGATCTGTTCTAAAATGAGCTTCTAATAGACATAAGCTTGTTTCATGTCATGCAAAA
>VYZW01022611.1:20782-32384 GCA_013401315.1 Balaeniceps rex
GCTGCTGCTTGAAAGAGTCAAGTTACTTTTTTCTTCAGTGGCACAGTCACTTTCATCCTAATTGAAGGCAGTGTGATCGTTCGGTAAATTAAGAAGGCCTGTGCTGTTTAGACAGACTGCTCCAAGCACTTCAGCGAGACTGTGCTGAATTAGTTTTGGCTGACTGTGGTTCTAAAAGAACATTCAGAGACAGAATCATTTTTCAGCTGCAAGCTACAACATATAATTTATGCTTTTAATTTCAAATTCTAAAATGTGGCAGGAGAGGTGGGGGGAAGTTGAAGCAAAAAGTTTGGGGGGGCCAATTACTTGTCAAAAGTTCTAAATCAAGGATATTGATCTGGCATTTATTGTGACATATTTTTTATATTCTGAAGATGCAAATGTTTGTAAAATGTCAGTTTTTCCTTCAGTTTAAGTGCAAGAGGTAATTCAGTTCAGATTCTGCTTGTGTCTCATTTTGCTGCTGAAAGATGAGTGAAAGGAACATTTTTTTGTAAAACACTACACATCCATATATTAAAATCACAGAAGTGACTTTCCATCCAAAGTCTTATTTTCAGCAGTGACTTAGATACTGAGTTGAAACCCTGACCTCACTGAAGTCAAATGCAAAACTCGCAGTGGAAGGTGACTTATTCCACGTGAAGTTGAAGAGCTTCTAAAGGGAAGGAACCTCAACCTAGAGTACCTTAGAGTCCTAGGGGTTAGGAAGCCTTTTGGTTAGATTTAACTCTCCCTGAAAGAAGAGAAGTTCAGACCTGCTTTTCACACAAGGTGTATGATCTAAACTCTCATATTTCATAGAAAGTCACTAAAACACAGGTAGGAAATAAAGACAAATCTTATGCTATATCATTATTTTGCACAGTGGATTTCCACAGTTGCACAAGGAAAGGAGCAGTTTCTGAAATGTTTATTTTATTTTTCATATTAATCATTATTAATTTATTATTTTTATTATTTTTATTATAAATTCACTTATGCATTTTGCAATGAATAAGAAATGGATGAAATCATTCACTGTAATAATCCCCCTAAATATAAATTATTACAGGTACATCGGGATGCCCGTATGCACTTAGCACACTCCATGCATATTCCACGTTCCTTCTTTGGCAGTCTGAATCCCAGATGATTATAAAAATAAAATGTTATTCCTTAACTCCTAATATTATACATGTTATATATTGAAATTTAATTAGTCCTTCCCATAAAAGCATTGGAGTGCACACAATTTACAGTTGAGAAGACTGAGGGACAGAAATGGAAAAAAAAAAGTCTCAAAACCTTACAGCAATGCCTGCATGAGCACAGGAATTCTTGGATTTTAACATTAGATTGATCCATTAGATCATACTGCATCACACCTTCTGTTCATGAATATTTCTTCTCCATCCTCTAGGAGGAATTACAAGCATAAATCTTCTATGCACTGATGAGAGAAAAGTTTTTCTTTCATCTTAGTGAATACACATCTGGTACCTCCTATTTAAACAGATTGATTCTTACTTTAAAGACTCATTATATTGCATTATACAAGAAAGTGTTTTATGCCTTGAGTTATATCTGTGTGTGCTAGAGCATATACCAAATAGTATAAGGATATGAAATATTAATACCAGGAAATTTCTGACATTTTTTCCTTTTCAAAAAAGCATTTTTCAATTTTTTTTCATGACTTATTTATCTCTTAAAAATTCAGAATCAGTCATTTCATGGTGGAGAGATATAATTCTATTACACAGGGATAGTAGTTCATATCGTCTTTGGTTAATGATATTAAATTTCTGATCTGATTTGGTCCTAGTGCCAATTCAACACCGGTTGTGGTTAGTCTACATCCTAACTATTTTTAATACAGTAATAAATAGTTATAAACTTCACAGAGTCAGATATGTGGCACAATATTTTAATTTGAAAGTCATTTTCCGAAGCTCTCAGTTTTTTTTTCTCTCTGTAGTTCTCATTCATATATTTTTTTTTATTTTCTTTATGATATTTTTGAAAGCTGTCCTACATTCCTTGGCCATTTTATTGGCCCATAGCTGGGCAAGAAATATAAAAGCTGCTCCATAAGAAGTCTACTTCAAAGTATAAACTTCCCATCAACTTCTGTTGGCCTGAGATCAGACATTACAACCATGTTTTCAAGCTGAACACAGAGAAGCAGAAGCCTATGTTACTGCTGCATTCCCCAAAGTCGGTTGGGTGCCCAGACAAAATAACTTGCAAGATTCTTAGTGCTCGAGTTTGGTTCACTGGCCACAACCTAACAAGATGCTCAGACATGCTTTAATGCATTTAAAATGCTTCGGTGGCTACCCATGTACTTAAAATTAACTGCTTGCCTACGTGCGCTCCTGGAACAAGGTCTATCTTTAGTAAGGTAATGACTGTTTCTACATTAGATGTTCAGTTTCCCTTGAGTCTTTGGTGGAAAGAAAAAAAGGGCTTCGCCAAAGAGACATTTAAATCGTACGCATTAAGATCCTAATTTATCTGACTCTGCTTCTGAAGAAACATATCTCTGATCCTCTGTGGAGTATACATAGGAAGGCTTGATGGAGTAGCATATCTGTGCTGATATCTAAGTACATATCTTTTGCCATAGTGTTCAATATCCTGTAAGATCCCTGTTTTAGCAATCTGGCTGAAGACTGTGTGGGGGTGGAGAGCAAGAAATGGCGTCATAGGCACTCTGAGTGTTACAGCTATGTGTGACTGTCTCCAGCTGTGGCTCAATTAGATAATTTTCAGACATCATGTGGCACTTGCCCAGTATGTGTGTGTGGCCTTCATAATTTAAGCAAACTTCTGTTCCTTTTTTGCCTACACACAGAAAAATGGTTAATTTTTTTCCAAAGTGATGTGTTCTTAATATAGTTGTCATTACTTTAAATGCTTTCATAATAATATTGAGTTGTGTGGCAGGAAGCAGAAATGAGGCCAGAAAAGAACACTGGATGAAAAGCAGATGAATGAAAGCTTCAGTGCTGCTTTTCAAAAGATGGAACAAAGCTTCTTTTTCTCAACAAGTTAAACAGCATTTCAATTAATTCTACTATATATTCGAAAAAACCCAACATAAGCACTGAAAAAAACCCACCTGTTTTACCTTTTAATGCGTCTATGATGACTAAACAAGTGTATACAGGAAAGAAATAGTACCATGTCCTGAGCATGGGTACAGCACACGCTGTCTGTGCTGCTGGGCTGTTTGCATCCTGAAACGCCTGGGGCAGGGAAGGCATTCCATGATATATTTCCATCAGGAATAAAAGTTACGCTAAGACAGTTCCTTCCTCTTTCCCTGCTGCTTGTTTCCAGCCCCTTTGCTGCAATTCATTGATCTCAGCTGCACTGATGCAACTGTCTGTGTTGGGTTGTGCCATAAGCCAAATGAGGAATCTGATTTGGAAAGCCACCTCCAAAAATACTTGGTTTAACTCAGGATATTTCACTGATCTGATTTACAGCCCATTTCCATTTGCCCATTTACTGCCCATTTGCTGGCAGCAAACTGAAATGCAGAGGTGGAAATGCACAGCTTCCTCAACAGGAAGGGAAATATGGGCAGGAACCTCTGCAGCCAGCTTCACTCCTGAGGAAGACATGGTGCACAGCTACAGTCTTGGTGGAAAGGACATTCAGTATCACTTAAATATTCCCTGTTATGTTCTGCAAGTATGTGTCTACAGAAACCTTTACTAGGCCTATAAAAAAAAACAGTCATTAGATTATCAGTATGTAATTAGCTCTATGGATTTATTTCCTTTTTCAAATTCCTTTCTCTCTCCCCCTAAACCTGAAGTAGGAAGAATTTAGTATATTTGAAGACATCTACAGTCATAAAATCAGATTCTTATGTGGTTTGAGCAGTCAAAATTTTGAAGGGGCTTCCTGAAAGTTACAATGTTAAGAAGACTGCTGTTAAGCAGTGTAAACTCACCTTTCCCATATTCCTTTCCTGTTGTACTAATGTCATGTTTTTCCTTGAAAAGACAGAAACAACCAATAAGATATTGGTACAATTCTTCTGATATGTAATTTATGAAGCATGTAACAAACCTAAGTGTTGGTTCCAATAAGCAAGAACACAACTATGCTAAAAAAATAAGTTAATTGAAGTTTACTCTGGAAATATGAAAGCTACAACACAAAGCTAAAGAAACTCTTCAAGTGTATTTGCATTATGAGATGCATCACATGGATAAGCTTGTGAAAGAAAGAGATAACACAGAGATAAGAAATCTGCATATATACATATTCATCGGATTTTTTTTCCATAAATGCCTAGTATGCTTTATTTGTATTTTGTTGAGGTACAAAATGGAAAATATAATATGAGTGCTTAGAAAGATGATGGTAAAGGATAGAAGAGTGGGTTGAAGAGTGAATTTTGACAGAATAGTTTTTGAATGAAGTTGGGGTGTAATTAGAGGGCATTATCAAAAAAATTGCTTCTTAGAAGAGTCAGAGGGCACAATTATGCTGGAGGTAAGCCCTCAACTTTGATAACTGAGGGAGGTGACCAGTGGAAGAACCATATATAACAGCTAAAACCAGACTTACTCCACAGGTATACCCTATTGCTGAATTTTTTTTTTTCCTTTTTTTTTTTCTAATTTTTATTTCAATTCTGTATCTAATATTTGCCATAAGGAAACACATATTGTCGTGGTTTGACCCCAGTTGGCAACTAAGCTGACAACTAAGCACCACACAGCCGCTCGCTCACCCTCTCCCCCCCTGCCGTGGGATGGGGGAGAGAATCGGAGGGGAAAAAAAAAGTAAAACCCATGGGTTCAGATAAAGACAGTTTAATAGGACAGCAGAGGGAGAGAAAATAATAATAATAATAATAATAATAATAATAACAGGATATATAAAATAAGTGATGCACAATGCAATTGCTCACCACCCGCCGACCGATGCCCAGCCAGTCCCCAAGCAGCGGTCGCTGCCCCCTGGCTAACTCCCCCCAGTTTATATACTGAGCATGACGTCATATGGTATGGAATAGTCCTTTGGTCAGTTTGGGTCAACTGTCTTGGCTGTGCCCCCTCCCAGCTTCTTGTGCACCTGGCAGAGCATGGGAAGCTGAAAAAGAAAGTCCTTGACTAGTCTAAGCACTACTTAGCAACAACTAAAACATCAGTGTGTTATCAGCATTCTTCTTACACTAAATCCAAAACACAGCACTATGCCAGCTACTAGGAAGAAAATTAACTCTCTCCCAGCTAAAACCAGGACACATCAAAAATTATATACACATTTAAAAATGTGTATATATGATACACACATACATATAAAGAATTTTCATCCTTAATTTCATCTGTTGAGAGAAGATATTCCAAAATGAACCGACAGGTACTGTATACCTTCATTCCTTAAGGAACAGCAGTTTCATATGCATAGGTGAGGCATCCTTTGTAGGCTCTGCCACCCAAAATGTGTGTTGACGTTTGGCTTCTTCCTCAGTCAGCAAGGCTGGATAGTAAGGATGCTTGTATCAGCTGGTCCATTGATGGGTAAGAAGCTCCTGTGACAGGTGTAAATGTGTTTCATGGATGACTAAGAAGTGCCAAGGAGACGGCCTGTGGCACAAGCATGATCCTGACAGTGCATGGGTTGGCTGTGGACGTCAGGCAGCTCAGAGGGCATGGGCATTAACAGGGTCTCCATACCGTAACCATACTTTCTCACATGGGGACTTCATATAGCACTATCATCTGCACACCAAACTGCTGTCAGAACCAAAGACCAGCTTATTTTTTCTGAGAGTTTTTGTAATCTGTTGGGTTTTTTTTGTTTGTTCTCTGTATAATTACTAAAAATATAGTTGATTAGTCATGCAGTGACCTCTTCCTTGGAAAATGCAAGCATTTCATAAATACATTGTCATGGGGTTTTTTGTCAGTGCTATGTAGTGTGCATCTGTATTATGGGCTGCATCTTGCTCTTTTATGAGCTTAATGAATAGTTTGCCCATTTTTAAAAAGTTCGAATCTAGATCCTACCAAGTGTTTTTCAACAGTCACTTTTATAAAATTAATAGATTGGCCATGTATGCCAGCCAATAAAATGTGTACATCTAGAACTTTCATAGCCTAGATTTTGTTTTCTTCAAATTTAGAAAATATTTGTTTCTCCAGATGCTAAATGGGAGGAAAAGAACTTTTATCATGATTGGTGGGGAGGAAACATCATGCAGAATGGTGTTACATAGTAGGCATCTCTCATGACAACATGGGGATAATAGGTGTATTACTGTTGGTATTGTGTTTAAAATGTCATGCCCAGGGTAAACTTCACTTCACACATAGAGATTGCCTGGAAATATGGAAGATTACTGCTGTGTGCACATGGAATACAAGTCAGGCAGGTATTCTATCCACTGGTCCAGGGGATTAATTTAAGATTATGATGTTGTCCTCTGGATGCATGGGTGTTAGAAAAGATGACCAGGTGGCTCACCCTAATTTGGATTCCCTCCTGGGACTCCATCTTAATTCAAACCCCTGCTCAAATTAATCACATTTCTTCTCTGGGCATTCTCTACAGTTCAGTTCAGAAACACTGCTTCTCTGTTTCCTTTTTAAAATGTGTCTGTTGCTTGGCTGACAGAACACCTGAATATACTTTCAGGCAAGAGGAGTGTGTGTATACTTCTTACTGAATAGCTTTTTTCAGCTGATTTCACCTCTTTCTGTTTATAAGCCGTCTGTGAACAGATTATGAAAGTCTCAATGGCACTTTTTACATTAAAGTACTGTAGCATTCCTTTTCAGGACCATTTCCATGGCTACTGATAATGCCAGACCACTTTCTGCCTTGTCAGAACCTGTCACTATCCATACACCCAGCACTCTAAACATCAAAATGATTTGCAACCAATTTACTGAAAAGCTCAAAATGTCTTCTAAAGTAATCTCTGCCACTGGAAAAATGCCATTTTCATAAGAGGCAGCTTCTTATTTATCAAGCTTTATAACACTCATATAGAACAGATTGCACATAAGACTACAATAGCTCACACTCTTAAGATCAGGTGTGAGAATCCTAGAAAAGAGTAAATGATTAAAGCCTTGACGAAATCTGCATGAATTGAAACATACAAGTGTTGTATTTTACTCAGCTCAGCGGAGCCCCAAACAGTTAACCAGACTAATACACTTCAGTTGAAATATAGGTGTGTAGTCTGTGTGGTGTTGCATAGTTGCTTCCATTAGTTGTTCCTGTGGTAATCTGGCATCAGTATATATATATACAGATCCAGCTATTAAAAGAGCTATGCAATTTCCTGAGTAGCTGGCATTATTGTTTTCTACTCAAGCCTACAAAAGACAACAATTATGTGTAATGGAATACATTTATTCTCTATTGACATTCATAGGAATTCAAGGCAGAAAGGATCACTCTAGTAAGAACATAAGAACAACTATATTGGGTTGGACAAACCATTGATCTAGCTCAGTATCCTGTTTATGACAGTGGTCAATAGCAAATGCTTGGAGAAAGAACAAAAGTAAGACAAAGGTCAAAGATGCAAAAGATGTTTTTTCCTCATATGCCTTTTTAAATCCCAGCAATCCACTGAGATCTCCTATGCAGGAGGTTACAGCTCCTCTCTTCATGACATGCTAATTTGACACCCTGCAAAAGATAAGCTGTTTGAAGCAGTGGTAAAATTGCAGAAATTATTACAGAAAAAAAAAAAAACCAAAACACTCCAACTCTGTTTTAAAGTTTCCACACGTGGAAAAGCTGCCACTGGCTTAGTGAGGTGTCAGATGCTAGCCAAACTTGCTGTTGTAAAAGCCATATCTCTCAACTGAATTAGTGTAGCTTCTACTTCAAGTCATTAAACCTTTGTTTCATGGGCTGTGGCACCATATTACCAAATTTTGGATCCTATTGCTGGTACATTTAGATTGTGACTGAATTACCACAATTTTACTTAGTAATTACTTAAGTGGAGCTCCTCAATTTTCTTACTATGAGGCTTTTACTTCACTCATTTAAGTATTTGGTTGGACTCTCAGTAATGTTTACTCTCAGGTAAACATATCCTCTTGAAATGTGGACACCAGAACTGGACACAGCATTCAAGGAACCATCACACCAGTGCCAAATAGTGTTCATATAAGCTCATTACTACTACCTCATATCACTGTCTACACAGATCCAAATATTTAATCGGCTTTATTAACATTAATAACAAGACTGTCACACCTACAACTCATGTCACACTGAACTTCGCTTCTAACCTCTAACCTAAAAAAAAAAAAAAGAGTCAGTGTCTCCTCAGCATCTATGTTCTCCAAATGTGGTTTCCCTTGTTCCAAAATCAATGATTTGTACTTGGTCTTTTTAAATACATCTTGTCCTGAATTTATTAAATGGTCCAATCAATTTATATTAGTAATCTATGGTCTGCACAATGCCATGCTGCCCAATACCTACATATTTTAACAGTAACAATTTAATTTTTCTACTTTGCCACAGTTTAAGATGCTATGACAAGATATTTATCAAAATTTTTTAGTGCTGCAGCCCCTCAGTGTCTTTTGATTACCAAAGCCAACTGATACGGCCCCCAGATCTGGCATTTATACTTGTTTCAGAGGAGGCAGTGTATCCTAGAGCAAGAATGGATTTATGGTCTGACTCAGTCAGAGAATAGTCATCTTCACAGACTGACCGTTGCTCAGCTGATTGTCTCTACCTGCTTTGCACACTTTACTTTACCTTTGTTCTCTGTACTGTAGAATCCCAACCATCTAGAACTTGCTCTGTACTCCAAGACAATGCCTGATAGTTCGTCCAAAACTCTTAGGTCCAGACTATCAGTTCTCAATAATTTTAAAGGTATTCAACTGTTGTGGGTGTTAAGATTGCTTTATTGGAGTGGAAAGGGCATGATTACCATTTGCCAAAAAACACTCTATCTGGCCTTTTTCCCATAATGGTATATTTCTTGTACATTCAGTCAACGTTGCTGATTCCTCTGCTTTAATACTTTATATTCTACCCTACCTCTACCCTGAGTAATGTACTAGCACCAGTTAACGGCTTCTTTTCTTCTTGTACTGTTAAAAAACCTTTCATGTTGTTGTTAACTTTGATGGACATGTATCTTCTGTCCTTTTGCTTCCCTTCTCAGTTTTCTACAGTTTATATTCAGTTTTGGTTTATAATCACTCACATCACCTTCTTTTGTTTTCCCCGTTCCCTTTTAGAAAGTAAAAAACCTTGTCAACTTAGGGTTTTTCTTCATTTATCATTGGAGTCTCATTTCTTAACCATGTGATTATGGGTTTGGCACATATAGCAAAACATTCATTAAGTTCTCCCAGTTATCATTCACATTTTTTCAATTTAGTGTTTCCCAGCTGATTTATTACATAACTATTTACAATTTTGTAAAGCTATCCTTCCCCCCAACTTAAAAAAAGAAACAAAAGAATCACATATGTATGTGTGTACGGGTACAATGCCTGTGCCAATGTATATGTTGCTAGTTGTAAAAATGTTCTTTTTACAAAATCTTAAATTCCTAAATAAACATATGTTCTGTGATCATTTTTGCTTGTGTATCAATATGAGTCTAATAAAGACTTATTCTCAGATATAGCACGTAAGATATGAAAGTAATTTATAATTTTGGCATTTCAACAGTGAGAGAATGAGAACTTTATCATATACTACTCAGATTAAAAAACCCCACCAAATCAAGTCTTTGTTCCTTGCCCCCACACTGTTTCTTTGGGCCCATGTTCTTATCATTAATTTCTCTTACCCTCTAAACAGGGTGACCACATACAAACTGCCTATTTAGAGTGGTCCCTGTCTAATGTTAACACACATACTGTGCCAGGGAATTGTTTGGAAAAGTGCTGGTTGATGCAGTCCAAAACCACATTAGCGATTGTTCTAACCCTTTAGTGGTATGGACAATGAAGTCCCAATGTGCAGCAAACTTCCCCAGCGTTGTTTAATTTACTAGTATAGACATAGCCAGATGGTACCATTTTTAACACAATATACCACCATCCTCCTTAAATACTTTGGAACAGGTGATTTCATGTCTCTAATCTCTCAAGAAAGTGTCAGTGATACCATGTGAATAAAAATTACTTAATAGTTGACTAATAATGCAATGTTCTTTGTTGTTGCCGAGGCTCTTTACACCACTATACACAGTCCAGGATTTCTTTGTTTCACTTCCTGCAGTGCTTTGATTAATTTTCTTCTCGATATCTTGATTTTATGCTAAAGAATTCTTATGTTTTACCTCCTTTCCACTCTCTCCCCTTGCAGATAATTTAGCACTCCCCTGATCAGTTTGGCTAGGGAGGCTAGTTCTCCTTTGACTGAGGTGGAGACCTTCCAGATTTCACAGCTGCTTCTTCCCATTGAAAGTGGTCTGTTGCTCCAAAATCCCAAACTCTTCATTTTATTTTTATACAGCAGTTCATTTCCAGAATCTTCTTCATCCTGCTTTCTGTTATTCAGAAGATAGAAGGCGTCTTGCAATTGCCTGCCCATTCCTTCTTCTCTATAATTCTTCAGATTTATCCAATTCCCAGAAAGTCAAAGAACCCTTTCTGCTGTCTATCTTATCATTGAAGAATGATTTTTTTTGCCCACTTATCTTAACACAGAACTGTCTCTTTTTTAGACAGTTTAGGTGATCTCTTTGAGCATGTGTAATAGTAATGGATCGGGCTGAAACTACGTTTTCATTTGACCACCTAGCTTTGAAAAATAGATTTTGTAGTTTTGCTTTAGAAACTTTCATTGATAATTAAGCATTTATTTTTCATCTTGATTCCAGAATCAGTGTTTCTTTAAGATGACAAATGTTTTTTAAGGGAAGCTATGTCTCTGCATTCAGAGCAAGTTGTTTGATATCTGTTATAGATTGCATTATTAAATATATGGACTTCTGAATTTTAAGTGACTGTATGAGATTAGGCATTATTGCATGAAGGCTATATCTGTCCTCATAGTAAGCATCAAGGCTGTGTCAGTTTTTTAATAGTATTTAAATCTTTCTGGAGTTCATACATCTTCCCTAAAGATTGTCATCAACATTCCAGGTCATTTTGGGGTATCTATCCTGTAACAAAGTTGCTACCTGATACTTCCTGAAGCAAGGACAATTGCACACAAAGAAAAGCAAGAGAACTTAGTCTTTTGATATAAAGAAAATCCACGTCAAGTCTTTTATGGAATATATGAGTTAGGTTTCAATCTAAAAAAGTTTGGCATTGTGAGCCATGGCATGGAAATCAGTACAGGTGGCAAAATACAATCAAGAAGCTGGATAAATACTCAGGCTGTTAATCCATGTTGAGTTTATTTCTACTTCAGCTGGTAGTTTTTGAAACTGAAAACTGCTGATGCAGCAGACGCTGCATCCCTGGCAACCCAGAGCCCCAACAGACACAGCAGGTCTGCGCCCACTTACAGTACTAGATGCATAAATATGAAGAACTTCTTGCAGTCTCTCTGGTTGTAATCGGTATCCAATCTAATGTATCTAAAAGCTTTTCTGATTAGGGGGCATATTCATATGAGAAGCCATAATTAA
>VYZW01022612.1:9832-20757 GCA_013401315.1 Balaeniceps rex
CCTCCCGCCCGCCCGGCCGTGCGGCGCGGCCGCCCATTGGCTGGGGAGCAGCGAGGGGGCGCGGCGCCGCCACGCGTGGCGCGAGGCCCGCGGGCGGCGGAGGAGCCGCCGCGAGGTGGGCGGGGCTGGCATGGGAAGACTACAACTCGCAGCGTGCTTCGCGCTCGGCGCGTCGTCCGGCCCTTTAAAATCTCCTCGTGCATCTGCGCGCAGAAATATAGTGTGCTTCCGCCTGCGGGGAGAAAGTAGTCCCGGTGTGTTGCCGGAGCTCCTGCTCCGCGCTGGGCTGCTGGGCGAGAGGGGGCGGCGGGTGCTCCCGGCCCGGCTGGGGGTTCTCCTGAAGGGTTCCTCCGCGCGGGGGGGCGAGAGGGCCGCGCTGAGGCGGGGGCGGAGAGATCCGAGCGGGCTGGGGGAGCGGTAAGGCGGCTGTGCACGTGAAGGAGGCGGCAGCGGCTGCGCGGGCTGAGGGGAGCGAGCTCCGCCGGGCGACCCCTCGGCCCTGCGGGAGAGCCGCCCTCCGGCAGGTCAGTAGGGAGGGCCGCGGCCGTAGGCCCTTCTTCTTTCCCCCTCTTCTCCTCTCCTTATCCGGGGTGGGGGAAGGGGGTCGGCGGGCGCCCCGCTCCCGCCGCGGTGGGCAGCGGTGAGGCGGGGAGCGATCCCCCTCGCGGCGCTGCCGGCGGCCCGGGGCCGGCCTTCTGCAGCGGCCAGGCCTGCCACGCTTCGCTGCCGTCCTCCCGCCCTCCCCGCGCCCTGGGCTTGCCGGCGGGCTGCCTGTTTGCTGTGGGCCGCCGGTGTGGGGGGCTGAGGGGATCCGTCAGAGCTCGCGTTGAGTGAGGGGGAAGAGCTGGGTGAGGGTCTAGGCACTTGGCTTTCTGTGTTCTTCGTTATAACCCTCATCGCTTCCTGTAAAGTGATAAGAGGTAATAATATTTGATGGCCCCTTTATTCTATTTATTTATTGTTTCGTTATGTCCACTTATTGTTCCCTTGTCAAGCAGGTCATTTATCATAGTATGGTTTTCTGATACTTCTTTCCAATAATAGGTTTTCACACTCAATTGCCTGTTCCTGAGGAACTTAAGTTTCTCATCATTGAGGTGGCAAAAAAACCCCCCAACCCTAGAATTGAAAACACTGGAGCCACGTGCCTTGTGAGGTGCCATTCATTCAAGTCCCGTGAAATACCAGCACTAGAGTGAAAGCGGCCTGGTTCTCACTTCCTGGAGCAAAGTGAAACTGATTGTATCGTTATGGTATTGCACCTTTGAAGAGAGCTAGGAGTAGATGTAGAGCTGGCTGTTGGAGATATTCTAAGGAAAGAACCCCCAAATCATCTTGTGAGTGAGAAAGATTTGTGTATCTTGGTGTTAATGTGGTATCTAGGAAGATGAGGGAAGGCAGGACAAATACAAATCCTCCTTTTGACTTGGTAGAAAAAAGGAAAATCCTGTTCAAAGAGAAAGGGAGCTTCTGCTTTCTAGAGAAGTGGCCTCCGATTTTTTTTGGCTGCTCATGCCTATCAGTAAAAAAACCTTTTTTGCATGCACCCCCAATATATTTATATTGATTGTTTTATCAGTTATATGCAGGTACTACTGTACTGATATATACCTTATAAAACATACTCAAAAATAGAAATTAAGGAAGGATAAGATAAAGATGAAATAAACACTATTTTAAAATATTATTTTAGGTATAAAGCATAATTATATACATATATTATACATTACATTTATACATAAATGTATAAAACATAAAAAATGTTTTCTTCCCACACCTTAGTGGATTGTCTTGCATGTGTGACCCACTCTAGAGACCACTGTTCTAGAGCACTTAGGTTTCAAAATTTGGTTAGGACTGCTCTCTTCTAAGAAAATAGAAGCTGGGTGTCATGTCAGTGCTAGTACCACTGCAGGGGAAATTTTTTCACTGGTTTACAGTTAATGCCTTTTTCAGCAGGTTAAGTCTTGTTAGATCTTTGAAAACATCATTCTGTCCTGTGGAAAGTAAGTTGTGTAGGTGGGCTAAGCTTGGCTTAGTGACAGAAGTGGGCCCAAGAATTTGGGGGAACTGTGCTCTAGCAAGTTTATGTATGTTATTCTGAAGCGATCATTCTTAATTTCATAAGAATATAAACATAACCAGCTATTGAAAACAAAGAATTTATTTTCATCACTTGGTGGCCTTTTGTTTTGTTTTTAAATCCAGGCCATATGTGTAGGGACACAAACTATCTGATATTTGAAGATATTAGTGAAATGCCATTTTATCTTTTTTGTTTTCTTGCACACCTATGTTATGTGCTTGTTAGAAGGGATGAAATACTCTGCATTTGTAGAATTATACCAGTTAGTGGCAAATACTGTAACTTGAGAGTCCAGGAAATTGAGGGAAAGTGATTAAATTATTTTTCTGTCCTTAGAAATCTGGCATGTCTCGAAATAGAAGTTGAGACTACTATTTCTAATGAGAACTAGGCTTAGAAATGGTGGCTAAAGCAGAGTATTCAGATTACTCTTGAATTTCTTAAGTTAGTTTTTGTATAGGATACTAGCGGTTTTCAAAATAGAAAAACTGAAGATTGTGTGATATAACCCCATCGTCTTGCTTGTAAATTGGATATTTTTTTTCCTTTGGTTGCTCATGGTGAGGCACATAGAAGGTAACGTGACAGGTACACCTTTTATGGCTCAGAAAAGGGAGAAGAAAATCACGTTTCATACAGGGATGTTTCTTTAGTATCTGAGAATAGGGTTCAACTCCTCTATTTGTACCTGACTGTTAGAAGGTGACCATAACAAATTATAATACTTTGTAATAAAGCAACCAAGAGGGGAGAGATTCTTACTGTCTTCCATCTTCTGTTCTTGCAGGACACCTTCCCTCGACAAGCCCAGGCTTTCTGTGTCTGATGGCCAGGGACTGTGCAGAGAACTGAGAAGACGTGCTGATTTCCCCAGTGCTCCTAGGCTTCTGAATGAAAGCAGTGACTGTAAGCTGTGTTTTTGCTTTGTACCTGCATCACAAAGTTACTCTTTGTATCAGAGCACAGGAGTTGAGAAAACTGTAAACTAATGTGTTCAAGTTAACTTTGTAAGCTTTCTTTGTTAGTGCATCTGTTCACAATGTATTTAAATAAAGGGTCACTTAGTATCAAGGTGAGCCTGATTAGCAAGCTATACCTTCTCACCTGCCAAAACAAGCTCAACCTTCCATATTAAGTGCTCTCTTTAATTAAATACAATTTGGTTTAGGGCCAGTTCTTGGCTGAGATTTTTCTCAAGCTTACCACTGACTGGGACAAAGGATGCAGGCAAATTTAAAGCATGCTGATATAGGTTTCTGAATTCTTGCTGTAACCCCTGCCCTCCCCAGACTTTGGTTAAAAAACTTAAGTACTCCCACTCACCGTTACTGAAGTATGCACAGAGCTGTGCTGATTTTTTTGAGTATTGTGTCATGTGCTATGAGAAACTGCAGATATTGGAGCACAGGTGAAGAGGCTGCACTTATAATAATGGGGATACTCTTCTGATAATGATCTGTGAGAGGGAAGGGTAACTCAAGGGAACACGCATGTACTTTTTCAAGGACAGTAGGTGAATGAAGAAAGGTTGTCTTTTTTTCTTTTTGCTAGTAGTTCGCGTACCCTAATAAAATTCCTTTTCTATCAATAATTTGATTGGCTTTGGAGAGCTCCCAAAACTAGGTTGCTTTCTGTATTCCTTCAAGTGTTTTTTTTATTTTTTTACTTCCATGATTTCCCTTGGAAAGAGAGGGGGAATATTTCTTGCATTCATGGGAACTGTTAAGCTCCAGTTCTTTTGAAGAGATGAAGAGTGGTGGATAAAAACGCTTCAACACTAAGCGTTTGCTAGGTATGAATTTACTAAGAACAGTTTGTTTTCGGGAACCACTGTTATTTTCCCCAGTGGATTTGTTCATGAAAGCAGCTAAGGCTAGTTGGTGTCTATTTGAAATATACAGTGCAAGTGGTAACTAAAACTTTTATTAGTAACGTAGGTGAGCCTTCGTTGGCAAGATCTGTAATGTTGGCCATGTTGTAGTATTGTCTGACTACAGAACTGGCTTGTTTCTTTACCAGTGGTATAGTTGCTCCAGTGGCATCGGTAGCGCAGCCATTAGTTTTTATTATGTGTAGTCTGATACTGGTCTTTGAATTTTGAGGGCAAAACAAATGGATCTGAGTTTGTACGTGCACTGCCAGTGTTGTTTCCAGTGGGATAGGTCAGGTGGTAAGCAATTTAAAGCAGACTACCTGTGTAATAATATCTTCTATAATGGGATTGTCGGGATCTATCTGTTAAAGCTTTTTGTATGCAAGTTAATCCCACAGAGGGTTAATTCTTATTAAAGGAATAACTTGCAGTGTTCATACCTATCTGTTAGGGACAAACCTGAGACTGACATTCTATTGCTGAAGGGCTACTTAGTAACAGTTTGGTAAGGACAGCTTTTGGTGAATTGCAGGTAGAGCTAGTTTTGAATGACTGTGTTTATCTGGGAGAAATCTTCGTTCTGTGTTACAGGGGAACAAAACCAATTACAGTGCAATAACTGAATACTTCTAAGTTCTAAATTTACTAGGAAGTCTTCCTTGTTCCTTAACTTTACTCTCACAAGTGCTGATGCTCTTTGACGAAAACTTGGCTTTCAGAAATGACATTAAGAACATTACTGACTAGATTTTTTTAATAGTAAGTATGTTAAATGGAAGCTGAGCTAAGTTCTCTTCAAAGAGGCTTATTAATGATTTTGATCCTAGAAACAAATGATCCTGCTCTCCTTTGCAGGAGACTAGGGCAATAGCTGACTTTGACTGACAGATTTCAGTCTTTTGGACCATACATCTTACATGGCATACAATGAATAAGTAAATAAACCTTATACTTCACTGTCTCTGAAATTCTTATCACTTGGATTGTTTGTACTGTTTCTTCGGGTAAAAGGGAATCTAAGACTTTGGAATGTGTCTTTGGGCATTATGGCTGGGATAAGTAATGAGGCAAGCAGCTGACACCCTTAGCCTCTAGTTCAAAAAATTCCAGTACCATGAAAATGGGAAGAGTTGTTTTAGTCAAAAGACTAAGTGGCATAAAGTTTTTTTTACTGATGATAACAGTGTGTGAAGTACATAAACAAGAGAATGAGGATAGTGAAAGTGTCAGCTATTAATTGAGTTCAAGAGACTTAAGACTGATGGAATTTATTTCTGAATGCTTTTTCCATTTTTTTCTTCCACTAACCAGAAATCCACAGAGGATTTCTTGGCAATTTAGTGAATTACCAGGGGAAAGTCTACTTTTGTTTTATTGCTGTGTTCAAATATGAAAAGATAAATTCATAGCTTTAATTATACTGTAGTGTCAGAGGGATTGTTTGCAGCCAAAAGAAACTCTCAACAAAGTGTTCTTAATTGCCCTTCAAAATATTTGTCATCTATAGAACTTGCTAGGACTTTAAGCGGTGGTATATGTGATTTGTGCTTTCTGCTTGGGGGTGTAATTCTGAAGGAGCTTGACCCAGTGAATCTTCACTGCTGTTGCCCTCTGATGCTAGCACTCATGCACATTTTTGGCAAACTGTTTTGAAGAGCTTATGAGATGAAAACTTTTATCTAGCTGGTAAATTAGTTCAAGGACTTGGACAAGTTGAAAACCAAACAGTTTGCATGAACACCAGGGTATGCATGGGGGAGGTGAGTGTGGCTGGTTGTGAAGAAGACTGGGAGTAATAATATGGGGAAGTGGTAAGGCCCATGGTTTATCTGTGACATAAAACTGTGTGATGTACCAGATCAAGGGAGTACTCAACCTTAGCTACTCTGGATCCATATTGATACAATAAACAGTTGCTGAAAGGCCAGTTCTGTTCCTTTTCTTTATCCTGATGCTTATGTGATTATGCAGCAGTTCAGGGATGTTACTGTCAGGAAGGGGCATTGCTTTGCTTCCACTTTAGCTCCCTGAACCAGCTTGCTGCATTTGCATGCATCACTTCCGTCTCAAGAGAAACAACCATACAGTTTGTGGGAGGAACAGGACAATCCTCTTAGGTGCCCGTAGCTGTGATGTTAAGTTAAACTGTACTGGGTAACTGGCTACTCAGATGGTGCAACTGCTACCTAGCTTGACTCCTGGATGTGGGTAGCTGTCCCAGCAAGTGCAGGGAATGAGAGAGATTTGGGGAATTTTTTTGAAAAGCAAGCTTAATGGATGACTAAGGAATATTTTTTTATTATTATGGTGGGACCTAAATATGTACATAAGCCTGCCAGTACGACTGCTTGCTTTAGTTGGATGAATTCTCAGACAGTCTTAACCAAACGGTGGTTTAATCAGGTCTGACTTAGCTGTGTCTGTTCTGTAGTTCCTTTTATTTCAGGTAAGTGGTAGGACATGAATTAGTGTTTTTTGTGAATTTTTGTGTTTGTTACTTAAGAAGGAAGCAATTTGTTTCTCTTGGAATTCCCTTGGCTGCTGTTTCAAAGCCTTGAACATAAGGTGACATGTTGTTTTCTAACTTTTGAGTACTGTTTGCTGAAAACAAGTAATTGACAGAACATCAGTAATGCAAATGAACTTGGTTTTGGAAGAATGGACTATCTTTGTCATTTGTAAGAATAAGCTAAGTAATAATCTCAGGCTTATCACTCTGGAACCATAATTATTTGTTGATCAAAGATTGAATTTCTGATGTAATGGAATTGTGTCCCATACTAGTGTTCAAAATATGCTGTGCCTGGCAATATCTGGAAAGAGAAAGTGTCAGTCTTTATAGTTGGAAAAGCAGTGGAGAGCTGTGGCAAAGCAAGTTCTGGTAATAGTATGAGACTATGCAACAGAGAAAGATCAACACCAAGCAAAGCACTGAAAACAGTAAACCGTGAATCTTCTTTCACACTTTTAAATCTGGAGTTTGCTAACATCACATTTCTGCCAAGAAGACTGGGGCACAGGGGGGAATTGTTCCTAGTACACGGTAAATGGCACTCAAACGTAAGAGAAGAAAACTTGGTGTACATTTTAGTTTTAAGACATTTTTAACTGGCATTCTACACCTTTCCCTTGGTACAGTGCTCCTCTCATGTCCCACTTCTCCACAGCTTACTTTAAGAATAAGCATAATCTTCCTTGTTTGCATTTTCACTTATCCAGTGCATTGACAAAGACATCTTTTGATACCTAAAGGATAAAAAATTTAAGACTTACTGTAGAAAGATATGCCACTTAAAGCTACCATATCTTCAAATACACAAGCATCTTGTTGGAATATCTCATTAATCACAAATTCTATAGGATTTCTAGAGTAAATGAGCAAATCTTTAGAGTCTCCAAAAGTCCTGAACTATATAGGCATATTAGAATGCTTTTATTTCTGCTTCAGGATGTATTTCTTAATGAGCAGGTTTTACGTTAGTTCTTGTTGCTTGGACCTGAATGTTTGTGATTGTCTCAACAAAGGAGGGCTCTAAAACAGGAGCTGGAGGTTTCTGATTCAAAACAGAGTACCAAAGCAGTGATAAACTGGAAGAAATTTGGAAAACTTAGTGGAGGCAATGTAACATTAGAAGATACAATGTGCTCATTGTTTCTGTTGGAGTTTAAACTTTGCCAGTGCAAAATCGAATAATAACCACAAGAAAAAGATGTTCTTCATGTGTGCCTGGTTAGCAGTGTAGTTATGTAAAAACATGGCATAGCAGTTTTTTTCAGTCCTGACATCTAGTCAGTTACTATCGTAGGTAACCATAGTAAAGTCGTCTTTTGGAGCAGATTTCTGGCTCTGGGTACTTCTGTTGCAGTATGCTTTAGCTGGTATTGCACATGACTCATGCTACTGATAAAATGAAATAGAGATAACCAATATTTGACTAAATCCTCACTGTTTCAGTATGTGGGAAGCATGACAGAATAGACTTGCAACAACTCTTCTGCTGAGTTTAATTAAGATAAGAAAGTGTATTTGCTGCAATTCATATATGATATGAAGGGCCAGTGTAATAAGTATCCCTTGTTAGAACAAATGAATCAGAATTTGTGGAATTCAAGTTCTGTTTCCAGACTCATGGGAAAGAATCTCAGCTTTCATCAGGAGAAGAAATGTTTAGCTTTAGATTGCAAAGAAAAAAAACCTGAGAATGTCAAGTCATCTTATGAGATAATCCTAATTTTTTCTGGTAATGATATTTCCTCCCACTTATGACTATTTTGAGGCCCTCAGTTACTGGAATAGTTTCAAATGTTCGTCATTTCTGACACCACTAGGATTTTAGTGAGAGAGCTGAATCTCAGGCTATAGGGTTATAGAAATGCAAGTTACTAACTCTTGGCTGTGCTACTTGCATGCCTTTTTCTTCTGCCAGCTGCAATGCTTGTTGGATCCTATGCTGAGCCATTTCACCCTTTAATCTGGCATAAATTGATTTTGTAAATGAACTAAAAGCTATTCTGTTTCTTTAGCATGCTGAAACACGACTTGTCCAGTGAACAGAGGTGCCAGGCTGAAGATGATGCGATAGGAGTAGTTAGTAGTTAAATAGGCTTAGGCTGCCATAAAACTGTAGCCTTAGGCAGTGGAGAACTATTGTCTGCACCTTCTAGTGCTTGGCTTATCTTCATGCAGGCAGATGACCTTCCTGAATGCTTCTCTTGATGTCATGTGAAAACTCTACAAGAGACTACTAGCAGAATGAGTCCAACAAGTTATCTTTGGTGATTGGGCGTGGCTCATGTAGCTTAATATGACTGTTTACCACTTGTGGAAGTGGGAGGTTCCAAATGCATTCTTTTTTTAATAAGCTCTGGTATGTATTTGAGCCCTCTGAGTCCTTTTGAATATGTACCTCAGCTGGTGGAAGATACCCAGCTTCCCCTCTCCCCTGCCATTCTCGCAAAGGGAAGAGTTAGGGAGTTAGAAGCTCTGTGAAAAGTCCAGTAAGCTGTGGAGATTGCCATAACCAGGTGAGAAAGCAGAAGGGAGCAAGACCTTCCACTCTCTGCAGCAGCAAGCTATTACTCTGTAACCCATCCTAAATCTAGGTTGTATCAAAATATGCAAAGCTTGAGAGAGGCCTGAAAACTGTGTTCATCTAATGCTCAACTTATGCCACCAGTGTTTTGCCACTTTCCCATTCTTCTTCATCAGTTGACAGTAGTGTATAAATCATTGTGTGACATTATTAGGATTCTGTAAACTGTTCACTTAACACCAAACACTTAATTGAAACGTGGAAGCACAAATCATTTTTTTTTAAGCTCTGAGTATAGGAAAAAGGCAGAAAAAAGCTTCTGAATCTTATTAGTTTGTGATCCCTGGCTTTTTAAATGTCAATTTAAAGTCACAAATAGTGCCTGATTCATCCTGCTTTCTGAAATTTGATGTCTTTGAACAAAATGGCATCAGTTTAAAACTTCTTGGTTACTTGGGGAGAGGGAATATGACAACTGCTTTTTAAATAGTTGTGGTTTACTAACCTGGTTTAGCTTTTTGGTTTTGAAGCCTGTACTCAAGCAAACCAAGACTTTATATTTGATCACATTCAAACTAGTATACCTCAGGACAGGTATAGGCAGGGGAAGGCCTTCTTGGAAGCAGTGACAGGAAGAGATGTTGGAGGCGACTGGATAATCCAGCTGAACATTAGCATTTAGTGAAGCTCTGAGCAACTAAGCCTCAGGTATAAGAGCAGATGAGTCTAACAGGCAAGGTAGTAATACATGTCTTCTGCAGCTGGCAGTGCGACAGTTACTCCTGGAATTCAGAAAGGGTTGCTAGCACACTGGAAAAAGGTTAGAGTCTGAAAATGAGTTAAAGGCATATTTTCAGTCCTAAAAATGCATGCAGGCACTGCATTTAACTTCTTGAAAGGATGCATTTATCAAATCACAACTTAATAAGATTTTATTGATATAGGTTCCTAGCTTATAGGGTCTAGCCTGAAAAAGCATAACAAAATCTAAGTGACTGCTACAATAGAAAGTTGTACAAATTTACTGTGTGCATAAGTACCACGTGGGACAGATGATGCAGTGATGCTTCCCTTACTGTCAGTCTTTAAAACAAGACTGTGTAACCATTATGTATATTTGAATTTCTCTTTGTGTTTCTTTTTTTAACATAGGGTAGGTGGCCGATGCTAAGTGGGTCAGTCTGGGTGATCACAGTCATCCCCCCCAGCCTGCATATGTGGGTATACTGCAACTTTACAGACAGGAGATAAGCTTTTTTAGTTCTAGCTCAGGAAACTTTCTTGAAAGTACAAAAATCTTCCAACTATTTGTATTAGACTAACCAAAGTGGTCTTTGTCTTGACATAACATTTGATTTGATTGTTCATCTGTTCACATTTGGATATAAAAAGCTATAGAATTAGTAACTGCAAGTTAAATTTAGACTGTATGACTTTAAGTGAATTGTTTTGAATGAGTAGTGATATGAAAATCATCCTAATATCAATGATATTTTCTTTGAGAAACCTTTTCTGTTAATACTGTCTTAACCTTATAAAAACTTAAAATTCATTACAAGTATGAAAAAATGTGAACTGCAGTATAGATGGCTTGCATTTTCTCTATAGGAAAATGCTTTAAATGTTTGGGTGGTTTTTTTAGGTAAGTTACTTGCATAATTTTATTTCCAGTTGTAAAAACATACATTCTGTCCGAATGCCATTTCAACAAAGTATTTCTCAAGGGAATTATAGAAAAGGCATTTATCAGAAGGGTTTGCAAAGCAAGCAGAAAATAAGATTACAAGAAACTTTCCAACGTGTTCCTAAAGTTTATGTTCTTGCATTGCTGTATGTAGAAGAATATTGTAAGTATTGATATGCAAATAAGCACACACAAAGGGTTTAGATTTTTATAGAATCATAGAATCATAGAACACTTTGGGTTGGAAGG
>VYZW01022614.1:4415-25054 GCA_013401315.1 Balaeniceps rex
CATGTCTCTAGAAATAGAAATACGTGGCTCCATGCTCTTACGTAAAGGTTTGTATGATCATGTAATATACATACATGTATCTGTATGTTTTAAAAAAACATATAAACATTGCTGGCTAATCTTTAATAGTATTTTTACTTATGACCTTACTTGAAATTAAAGCAAATAACCCAACAGATTACACTTTATGTAAGTAGGAACACACCATACGTAGTATCAGGTATTACAGATAGGCCAATGATACTTTTTCTGCCTCCCTCAAACCAAAAATAGGAAATGCCGTTTGCCATGATAAATTACACAACTGTTTCTGAAAGTGACTGTTGAAAGCACTTCCTCCCAATTCATACTGATATCCCCTAGTGATATCCAGAATGCAGATGACGTAAATCTAAATTAGTGCTATTTAGTGCTACAGTGGCTGCGTTATTACAATGCGTGCTTCGAGACGGTAAGTATGGTCTTATGAACAGGACAAGTGACAGCTGTTTGACTCTGGGCGAAGAGCTGCCAGCCAGAGTATTGTAATCTTCTGGGTCTGAAAGTAGCTGGGAAAAGGGAAAGCTTTCCAGAGAAGATTTTCCCTAAGGGGGAGGATCAGTGAGAGACCATATTGCTGAGCCATTGAAAATTAGCCAAAGAATAGGCTGCATTGACTAACCTCCTTATTAAAAACAAAGCCTATTCTAATTTCAGCATGTGTCTTTGGCATTACAGGAGCCCTCAGGCACAGTGAGGTAGAGAGCAATTGAGTTCTAGCAGAAAAAAACTGGGTTCACACCAAGCAAATTGTTTCAAACGTTGCTGGGCCCCTCCCACCCACTGTTATTCTCTGCTTGCTAGGGAAAGAAGGCAAAGGCTTAACTTTATGCAGTACAGGTCACATTACTGAGAGAGTGCAAGTAGAAATTGTTGTTATCAACTGTTGCAACCAAAGACATTGATCCCATATCAGAGACAATTAAGCATAGCAGATGTTTTGTATCAGAGCACAGATCCA
The DNA here is from genome assembly GCA_013401315.1 of Balaeniceps rex. Taxonomy (NCBI): domain Eukaryota; kingdom Metazoa; phylum Chordata; class Aves; order Pelecaniformes; family Balaenicipitidae; genus Balaeniceps; species Balaeniceps rex. The sequence continues at coordinate 5,416 of VYZW01022614.1, forward strand.
GAGGATCTTAGTCCATAAACAGAGGAGTCTATTTGCATTTTTTATTTATATTAGATACCCATAGTAATTCTATTTTCATTATAATAATTTGCATTATAATTTTTTTTTTATTTGCAGGTAATCAAGCCAAATGTACAAAAATCCAGGAGTCTGAATTTTCAGGAGAATTCTGCATCCATTGGGAAGTACTCAGTAAATAAAGAAGACAGTGCAAAATTAACATTAATGATAATCACCTTACTTATCAGTTTCCATTGTTTTGCTTTGGCTATTAAAAATAAAATTCTAGACATCTTTTTCCCGTTAACATGATTACTCTACAATTTCAGCCTCATTTGAGGTATGATTACGCATGGTCATTAGGATTTCCTTACAATACATTTGCTTTTATTAGGATATCTTATCTCCTTTTTTCTCTAGGTAAAGGATGCTGGAGATCTCTAGCTAATATATCTTAGTTTACTATAATCTCTCAGATGCCTTGGCTTGAAAATGTTGTCTACCGATTTCTCCTAATGCATTAAGTGCTTTCTCATAATCAGCAAATGCCATGCCTAGCAGCAAATCATATATGTTTGCATTTCCACTCTGCCATTAATCACACTGCTGTGAAACACCCAACTAAAGATTATCCATTCTTTTGTCTGGCTAAAAACCTACTAGAGAACTGATTTGTGAATGAGTTTTTTGGTTTCTTAACATTTTAGGTCAAGGACAGAAGTGTGAAATGGCTGTGGTCACTGAAATCTCAGTTGAAGTTAGGAGTTTGCCCAACTGCAGAGCAGTTGTAGATTTACATGTTCATACACGTGTCCCCTCTTTGTTTTTCAGTGTGTGTCCATTAGCTGAATGGGTGCTCTTCTCCTAGACACATCTTACTGCAAATCACAAACTCTTTTGTTTGTTTATTAACTTTCAAGCTTCTTAAGAGGATAATTTTCACTGCCAGCAGAGTCGCATTGCTCAGAAAGTGCAAGTAAATGAAAGCTTCTGAACAAAATATAACAGAAATGTACCTACTTGTGTGATTGCTGTGATGGTGTTGCTGATATCTAGTTCACCACAAGATACACACTTGCTCAAAGCTTATATTTACTAATATGAAGACAACTTTAAAGTCCCATTTTCTTGACTTTTACCAGTGATTCCTGGGTACCTGGATTCACTGAAGACCTAAGGACAGGATGGGAGCACTTATACTGACTGCTTCTGTTCTTACAGTATTATAGAACAAAGAGTGGGATAGAGAGTATGTCTGACACAGAAGTCAATAGACCATTCTGCTGTAGTGGGAAGAAGACCTTAGCAAAACCAGCAGGCTGTTAAACAGCAAACTCTACACTGACTGCCATCTTCATATGCAGGAATTGGTTATCTTCTCATTACCATTTGAGGAGGCTTCTGTCCTTGACAGAGATGCTTCTTCAAAAAGAGTGCAGCTCATGAAAATCTGAGTCTGCATTATGAATCCCATAGGGGCAGAAATAATAAGGGGTAAAACCAGGCATAATGAAAGAGAAAGTGAAGGCAGTCATCATTTACAGAAGGTCAGGCGCCAACCAAATGAAACTTTCTGCTCTGCAGCAGACCTGGGGCCTGGTTCCTCCTGGTCAACAGGTCAAGGGCTGCACTTCTTCCCAGGGTAGGAAACCTCCGGGCAGATGTGGGTGTAGCTCAGAAACTATATATATTTCAGCCTCCCCTCACCCCAACTGATTATCAGGAATGTGCAGAAACAAATGACTGACCCCAGCTCTCAGTAATGCCCAGGAATGATATACTGAGCTAGGCTGAAGGGATGGGTTTGTATATACCTCCATTCACTGGGCACTTTCCACAAAAACCTAAATACCTTGCCATTGTGTACACTTTGACAAGTCAATCGTCACTGAAAGCTTATGAAACAAAGCAGGTCACTGTTGCATATCTGAAGGTCAATACATTATCGTTTAGACACAGGATTATAATTTATAAGCATATTAGCTTTTCAAAAGAGGTACACAGTCAATATCAAGTCTATTTTTCAGATGAGTAAATTTCAGATAGCATTAGTAATCTATGTTCAGAAAAATTACTATGATGGCTCATTGGGTAACAACATTATTTCCTTCTGATCTGAAGGGGAAAACAGATTTCTCACAGAAACAAACCAAACAATTTTTTTTTCTTTAAGTAATATAAAAAGATAGATTCCTCACCTTACAAACTCTTCCAACTCGGGAAAGGATTGTCTTGTCAGATGTGCCACTATCTTGTGATATTTCTCGGAAAAAGAAGTAGATTTTGTCATCATCTGGGTTATAGGTGTCCGGGATGGGAAAAGTTCCAATGAATTTCGCTCCTAGAAGTTCCCAACAAAAGGTTTTAAAAATCTGAAGAAAAGTCTTAATACTTGCTACTAAATTTCTGCTTCAATATCTGTGTTTATGTTACATCTTCCAGTGAAATAAAAATATCACTATATAGACATGTAGTGGCAAGTTTCTTACTAACTCCGAGCGAAAAACACCACAAATTCTGAAGTATTTACTCTCAGTGTGATGTTTTTCTGTATATATCTTACTACCACTTTCATATATATGCAGCACTGGCTATCGTTCTCTGTTTGAAAACAGGATAATTCTCAGTAGAAATTATTGCCTACAAAAATCTGCCTTACTGCTCTTGCCACCAATACCAAGCTAAGTAGATCTTTTGAAATCACATGGTGGAATTTAAATTAATTTAATTACACATTGCAGCAGTTATGAGTACAGAAATACGGTACTGTTTACTAGAGATAGCTTGCAAAGGAATGAAAGAACCTTTATCCATCCATGGGATTAAAAATTCAATATAAATGACAGCCTTCCCAAGTTAAAAGTTTCCTACATATCTGTGCTATAACAATCTTACTGACTACTTCTACCAAATCTAATACAGTGCCATCCTGGGATTCCCAAGTTAGCACACCAATCTCCACAACTGACTGGTCAGTCGTAAGGACACAGTTCCTTGTTGTGCATGAAAACAGATTAGCTCTATCAACGTAGCAGTTTGTTTGGATTATTTCAATCTCCTTTTTGCAAGAAAGGCTACAGCATGCCTTGCCTTGACATGCTGAGCCATTATATTACTTCTGGTCTCTTCCAAAGCAAGCTTAGGTGTCTCTGCCTGCATCTTACAAGGCATGTTGATTGGGCCAAGAATTTAATACATGTCCTTCACTGTCTTCCTCAGCTCCCTCATCCATGATCTCCAGTCCTGCTCTACTTGCTCACCAGTTGTAGGTTTTTGTTTTTGGTTTGGGTTTGGGTTTTTTTTCTTTAAATTTTGCATTAAAATCAGAAATTAAACTAATTCCAGTGGTCCCTGACTGCAGCAGAGCAGGAGACAACACTGTCTTGCACAAGTGAACCAGATACTTGGGGAAGTGTTTTTTAAGGCATTCCCCAATGTGCTACAATAGATGAGCTCTTCTGATGTGGATCAATGATGTTTTTCTTTAAACAGAAGTAGCTATACAAACACGGTGCAGAGAGACCCTTGACTCTAAAATACATTCTTCCAGCAATAAAATACACAGTCTTTGTCCCCCATAAGCAGGCAGGCTGCAGTAGATAGCAGTAAGGAGGATTGTGTAAGAGCAAACAGAGCACACTGGCAATATGTGGGGAATACTGTTATCAGCTTTTAATGTATCTTCATGCCTTTGTCCTTTTTATAATGATTGTTACTTGCCTTGAGGAGTTTTTACCATAAACTCTACAGTACACAGAGGACAAAAAGAGGGTCCTTGATTCAAAAGTTCACAGTCGAAGGCTTGAGACAAAATGGGATGTGTTTAACTGCTGAATGTGCACCTTCATGACAGAAGAGTAAATTTATGGGTCAAAATAGCCACAGTGCTGCTTCCATTTTAAACCTTTCTGACACTAAAGAATGGCGTCAGCAGAAAAATGAAATGATGCAGGCATCAAGATCTATAAATTTAAGTTAGGATTTCAAAAGGAGCTTAAAGAAAATATTCAATTACCCCTCAGGGCCTGTAAGGCTACTTTGAAGATTAGATCTCTAAGCGTGAATAAATACATAAATATGCTTCCAGTATGGTTTCTTAAATATGTGGTTAGCTAAATAGCCATTTAATAGGAAAACCTGTGAAACACTTCTATAGCATGCTTTTGAATTTCACATAGTTTTTTTTTTTTTAATCCACATTCACAGAACAAAACTCTGAATATATGTTTTTTTAAAATTAAATTTCATTGCTTTACTTGGCAAGCCAAATGCAAAAACAAATGTCTCAATACCAATTCCTGGAACAGATATAGAAGAATCTCTAACAAATTAAAGGAACACAAATATTTAACAATTATTTAAAGCACAACTGAAAAGACTGAAGTTGAAAGTTAAATCCAAACAAAAATACGCTGTAAAAGATATGAAGACAGAGAGACTGAAAACAATTTAATGAAAGAGGTCATGATCTGAAAAGCACACTATGTTCTGCAAGTGAGATCTTTGTCTCATCTTCTGTAATCCATCCATACAACATAGAAAAGTGCGTTTAAACCAACTGTGAATTAGATTTTGGGATTCTTTGCATGGGAAACAAATTATATGATGATGAATTTAAACCACTGTTTGTTTTCGCATACACACAGTTGCTCCACCCTAATTGCTTCAATAGAAGGTTTTCCCACATATTAATTTCATGGCTAGATTGTATGCAACCAAACAGGGGATTAAAGGCATCACAAGCTCTGACAATAGATAGTACAATAAATTCAGGTGTTACTCATGGTTTTTAGACATGCTCTTGTGGCCTAGTGGGAAGACCTGTTACACCTAGTCCTTCACTGCTGGGTTCACTGGAGTGGTCACGTTTGCTGTTGGTTACCTGCCGGCTATCACAGCCTTCTAATGCCAGCAGTCGTTTTAGACAGTGCAACCGTGCATGCCTTAGTAAGACCTACAGAGAAGTAAGACTCATTGGGCTCAGAAAAAGAGGACAGCAAATGAGTAGCAAATCCCAGAACAGGAAGAAATGAAAAAGCAACCCAAAACAGTGGGATGCAGCAGCTCTTTGTAGTTGGGCCGCCAGAAATATGTGGCATGATAAAATAAAGGATAGTGCTCACCTCATTTACTTTTAACCGTCTAGAAGTCAAGCTCCTAACCTATACTCATCCAGGTCCTCTCAGGGAGGGACACAAGGAAGAAAGTGACAATGAATAATCCTTTTTTAAGAGAGATTCCTACAACAGGTGGGGTGAGTCACCCTCTGGAAGTGTCATCTCTCTCCGTAAATTACAGACAGAGACAACTGAAATGACTGAGCTCAGGCAGGATGCTAACTTTTGCTTTTTAGAGCTAAGTGAGCTGAATCCCATCCAAAGTTCACAGGATATAAAGAAGTCATTGCCTGCAAGTCTTTGCCCTGGCAAAGACGCCTAAATTGCAATTAAAAAAAAAAATAAAAAAAGATGAATGCAGTTCAGGGAAGCACTCATTCCAGCTATGGCTTTAGCTTCCTATAAAGGAGGGAGGAATGTGCAGCTGTTTAGTGCATGCCTGTATGCAGGGCTCGGGTATCCCATCACGGGACGCCCTCCTCTGCCTGCTGGGCTGGAGCGGGGCAGACTCAGTTCCAGTGGGTGGCTTTGCCATCCAGAGCGGGGTCACCAGCCCCACGTGCCTCATCCCCTGCCCTGGCCGCGGGTGAGGCAGCTCCGGTCAACGGCTGCGGGAGTGCCTGATTCTTCAGCTCTGCAGGAGAAGGGCTGAAGTCTGAGCAGAGGCAGCATTCGCTCTGTCTTCAGTGCCACCGTGTGCAGGAGTATGAGCCTGTGTGAGTGTGAGTCATGGGAAAGATTAGCTGCCTTCCTCCCTTTCACCATTGTGGAGCTGCTATTCAGTCATTGAGATTAAGACATGTCTTAATTAGTCAAGATAGAGATGCCCTGCAAGGAACTGCAAAGTATCCTACGCATTTTTCCCTTATGTCTTTCCCTCCCTTCCCTCAGGAAAGGATAATCCTGTTTCCAGAAACAGAATAAGACTAAACTTTAAAAATATTAAGGTGCATTATAGCAAAACTTCCTCAGCCCTCTGAAAAAAAACAAGTTATACATTTTATGTTTATCCTAAGTAAAACATGAGTCACGCCTGGAAATAATTTATTTCTAATTGTACAATTACTCAAGTATGTACAACTTTTCCTGGAGGTCTAACACATGCTTGGTAAATGGGTGGTAGGTTTAGGGAAGAGGGGATTTAGATGAGATGGGAGTTTTAAACCTGAAATCAAGTAAATATTTTCTTTTTACCAATATCAGCTGAAAGCACAAATGTATGTAACTGGTAATGTTACACAATAAACTAGAAATACATTGACTTCCCTATGGCTTATTGCAGAAATGACCCCATCATTTAGAGTTGCACTCAAAATTTTCTCCAAGCTTAAAAGGACCATTTCAAAATATTAAAAGCACCTAGTTTATATCTATGCCTCTTAGTATAACACTGCATAGATTGTGTACGTGAAGTCTTAGACAGAGTATGGCTGTAGTTTTTTATATGGCTGGAAACAAGGTAAACCTGAAGAATGTATGGGGTCTTCAGTGTTTATACCATGTGGGGTCATTTTCACATCGCAGTCTAACACACTAAAGCTGTTTTTCAAACCCAGACATATTAATATAATATTCTCCTTAGAAAAATACAGATGCTTTAAGTGAAAACAGAATAAAAAATTAATCAATCTAAAAGAAACAAGAAAGGCAGACACACCCCACCCCAGCCTCCACATTAAAACACATAAACAGTTCTCAAACCTTTAGTTTATCCTGTGTTCTTGTACTCATCCTTTGCCTCAAACTGCTCATGAAGAAACATTAATAGCATAAAGAAATGTTTGGAATTGGATATTTAAGCTATACGTTCTTTTGGGCTGGGAACTGAACCCTGTAATGCTCATCAAGGTAGATCTCTACTAATGATAACACCAGATGCTCCTCAGGACCAAACTGCAGTAAATCTTTCTATCCTAAATCTTTTCAGGATATTATAGCATCCCTTAGGAAAGTGGCTACCCCAGCCATCTTTCCATGCTGACCATCAGCAGGCCTCCAGTGGCAAAATTGGATATGCAGTTGCACAGTTAGTTACAGTTAAGAGAACTGCCTGCTGGAAGGACCCATCCTGGTCCATATCTCCTACAGCCCATTTCTGGTCTACATTGCACAAGGGTTGTGTAGAAATGAGAGGTAGGAGATAGGAAAGGTGGGACAAAAAAGGTTTTGAGCACAGGAGATATAAGTGGGATAGGTTAGCAGAGTCAGATGTGAGATTTTTCCATCCATCTGAAGGACTGCTCCTATTTGGAAAGGTAAGATGACTTTAAGTGGCTTCTCCCTTCCTCATCTCCCAGAAGAAATCCTGAGGTTATGGAGTTACATCTAGACAGAAAAGTAAGGCAACAGCTTAGAAGCAAGGAGAGAAGGAGTAGGAAAAAAAAATAGAAAAAAGAACACTTCCTCTTGTTGAGGTCTCAAAGAGTTAAGAGGCAAAATTACCCCTTTCAGAAGTTGTCTGCTGGGAAGACAACTTAGCCCTGTGGTCAGCAAGCCCTGGCTTTACAATACACCCATAATAGTTACACAGGCATCCTGAATCAGGGCCAGGGCTGCCACATCTTTAAAGACAGTTGATGGCTAAAAGGGGGATGCTTTAATTGAGCAGGGTTAGCTTGTGAGCGAAGTTTTCCATGTTACTCTGTGTGTGGTTTGAGACTGGCTGGGTGTAAATGCATCCAGTTTTTTAGAGGGTTTACTAGCTCAGAATGTTTTTTAACGGGCAAGAAAAAGCAGTGTTTTGCTTGGGAAGCTATTTTAGGGTGCCCTTAGTGATTTTAAAATGATCCTCACAGCAACAAAGGGTATTTTTCCCCCTCAAAAAAGGGAAAAAAAAAAAAAAAGACCTCCTACCTAAAAATGTGGAATTTCTAGTCTGTCATTTCAACGTGCTGTAGGGAACAGCTTTTAACAAGTGATTGGAAAAAATGGTTTTAAAAAAATTATTCCAAGACTGGAAATAGAAGCATTTAAGTCATTATATTATTCCAATTACAGGACTATATACAGATGTATAGATCAAAGATGGAAAGAATGATTAGGTCTTACGCCCCTACTTTTTCCTTAATTAGCATTTTCACCTCTGTGACTTTTCTCAAGTGCATTTTTGTTCCACTGAGCTTTTTTGAAAAAAGCCTACGTAATCCAAAGATACCATGATACAATATCTATATTTATAGTTACTGGACATATATTTATATAAGAAAAGGGCTATTAACTTCAGAGAGGCAGGGACAATGCAAATGACAACAGCATATGTTTGGGATCTTACCAGTAAGCCAATAATGTTCAGAAATGTCAGTTCTGATGTAATGGTGGTCGTGAGAAGGGCCCAGAGAACGTGTTAGAGCAGTGTCCTTGCCAAGGAAATCAGAAGCTGTTCCAGCATAAAGATACTCATCTGCAAATGAAAAAGAAATAGGGTTTCAACAGCTGTGGGGTAAACAAAATTAAAACTATTTCTGTTTTGTTGGGTGAACCACACCTGTGTTTAATTGGCCTATGAACTAATTTAATGTTTTAAAATATTATTGGTTTATAGTTTAATGGGATATGGGTTCTGTGAAGTCACTTACATTTAAATGAGGGTAATATTTATAATTATGTGCCTGAGAAGTAAAGGAGTCCAAGTCTGATTTTCAGATCTTTTAGGCACTCAGAAAAGTAGTTCCCCAGGCTTTAATGGGTGCTGGGCTCTTAAGGGTATAAAGGTGTATTTGATCTGAGCATCCTGCCCTGTAAGCACTGACCATGGACCTGGGGGTCATGGTGAGGACACGACCATCTATCGATTCAAGCTAGCTCTTCTGTCCCAGACTTGCCACAGCTCTGATGGCTTCACTGCTCCTGGGCTTGAGCTAGTAAACATCATGGATGCTTCACTATGGGAACTTCACAGCTTGGCCCTTTCCTAGTGTAGGGATCTCCATCCAACACTTCATTCATGAAGAAGCGTTTAGGCACTATGGGAAGTCTTCTCAACTATGTAATGTGATAATGGTAGGAATATGGCTACAGACCCAAATCGTGGTCATTTTAACATAGTGAGTGGTCCCACTAAAATAAATCAGACATCTTCCTTGAATAAGGCAGCCAGAATTTGTCTCACAAGGAAACTATATCTATAATACAGTACAGTGTCCTTGTTGCAATCGCAGTTACTATTTAGTCTTCTGCCAGCTTTGTGGGCAATGCAAAACTTCACAACCTTACGAATTGCACAATATTTTCTGTTTTCCTTCAGATCTCAGTACTTGTCTACAAAGAAGCAAAGAAACAGTATCACTGTGATTTTTTTTACCACATAGTGCATTTTACAATTCTCTTTCTTCTGCAAAATAATGAGATAGCTTTATTGGTTGAAGGAGTTTGGTTTTTGTTTAATGACTTGCAACAATAAATCCCTGGAGTTTGTAAAAAGAAAAAAGATTCATATCCATAAACAATAATCATATAAAAAGCTATATGATACATAAAAATCCCCTTCCAGGAGTTCCATCTCCAGGTTTTCTGGTATTCTGGGTGGAAATATTTCACAAGATCTTTTAGAGAGAAGTCCTTTGTTGAGAGTGAATGCAGAATAAATACCATTCAACATAGACGTTTTGTGTTTTCATTTGCAAAAGATGTAAATGCGCTTAAAAAAATAAGATCAAGGCGGGGGGAGGGGGGGAACCTACAACCCATGATCCACAAGCACTTTATTTGGCCAAAAAAGATCTATCAGCTTTCTTTTTTCCTCATTATTATTGTTACTTATGTATTATATCCATGACAGCATTGGAAAGCACATCTTTCAGACAGCATGTCGCCTTTGTAAAGAAACAAAAGTGCATTCTGTAAGGTATTTGTCATAATGAGGAATGGGCAGGGTAATTGGTGTTTGCTAACTGACAGGCACTCAGTGATCAATAAATCTGAAGGGCTAGCAGAAATTCTCCATCCTTGCTTAGGCTCTGCTGACAAGGCGTTTTCAGCACTTCTGTCGGCTTTTGGTATCTCTCATTCCAAGTTCCAGTTATTTCCAGGACAGTTTTGGTGAGCGGTAATTTGTAAAAGAAGATGGATGATGAGCAGGTGATTTTTCAGTCAAAAAGACTTGCTTTTCAAATTTATCTGTGGAATTTACTTGGGGCGAAACATTGTGTAGAATTCAAAGAGAGATTACATATTTCCACAAACAATGAAAATTACTCAGTTGTATTAACCTACATACATGAGTGAATATTTAATGAAATATTATTTAGCTCATATATGTATAACTGATTACAAAGTGCTTTCTGAATGGTACAAGTAATCCTTATCGCCATTTAGCAGATAAATAAAACTAGGCAGAGGGAAGTGACATGCCAAAGATTACTCCTCTCGTCAGTGGTAGAGATGGGAACTGAGCTCCCCTGCATCCCAGTGCAGTATCTTATCCATGAGCTATACTGCTCTCCTAGTACCTTTGGGAATAAAGTAATCATCAAAAGACAGGCCAAGAACGCATTCTCTGGTCAGGCCTGTAACTCCTTACAATGCTTCTTCTACACTATTGCGAAGCACGTGACACCAGGCACAGTCAGAGAAGGGATACTAGAATACCCTGACTGTTAATTTTATCTAGCCTGAAAGTGCTTATGTACTGAATTTCATATTTTAGTTAGTTAAAAGACGGCAGCTTCTTCATTTCATAAGATTTAATAGAGCAGTCAAAGGTCTAGAGTGCTACTGAAATTAGCCAATGCAATAATAAATCATAGAGTTCTATTGCATTTTAAAAAAGAAAAAAAAAAGAAAAAAAAAGCGCTAAAGTTTCTAGAATTCCATTTTAAAAATAGACTTCATGGTCATTAAACAGTACTAGGTGTCCCTGAGAAGAATAAGCGCTGGCTTTAATCTATTGTTTCTAATAAAGGAAGTCTTGCCCCATCTGTTGGGTCAGAATCACAAATCATCTATCTTATTATCTGAGAATAAAGACTGAACATTAGTCATATTCTTTTTATAACACAGAGTGACCAATACTTCAAAGCATTGTCAGCACTGCTCTTTGGCTGTAAATGAAAATGTCATGGTGCTTCACTCTTATCTTGTATTCATATGCTTGACAGACAAGTTAAATGAAAATTGTCCAAAGCTATGAACCAAACCATGACAAAAGTAGCTCTTATAGTGATTTGAAATCCAGAGGTCAAGCTGACATTCCTCGGCACCAAATGTCAGACCACACAGTGCTGCGATGCACACAGCAGGCAGATTGCGCTATCTTGTTCCTAGGCTTCCAGCTTCAGAAGTGGCTACTCGAGTAAATAGAAACCTCAAAAATGTATTTATGGAAATAGTGGATGTCAGCAGACTTCAAAGGGCAGAACATATCGATAATTGCAGAAAGAGTCCCATAAGCACTTGAAACATTGTCTGTCCATGTGTTTTTTTTGTTGTCTTCTTAAAGGAGAAATGACTGGGTGAGGATGAAACCGCCTTCCTGCTCAACTGGCAGAGGCTTCACAGCTGCTCTGTTTGTGTTGCTGCATTTCCAGCTCTTTGGTGTCTGCAGACTGAAGGCTCCCTCAGCTCCAAGAGCACAAACCAGCATCGGAAACATGACTAACACCAGAGGAGCTCCAGCAATGGCATCTTCTGAGCCTCTGACCCCAGGCTAACGTACAAAGCCATCGCACACCTGAGAGGAGCAGCTGGCTCTGATGGTTTCTTACCTGCCATCACTGAAGCAAATGGCTGCTGAGGATCGAAAGGGCATTTCAACCTGCCAGACTCCAAGTTCTGAGTATCCAGCCGGAATACCGTTTCCTGAGAATAAACACATATTCATTATCCTGGTGTGGCTGCAGAGAAAAACTCACTTCGATGAACTGTTCTGCTAACATATGAAATGAAGGGGTATTAGACCATGCAGCTGTCATCTCAGCATTGATGTTTACAGTCCGTGTCTCTGTTTTATACCTGAATTTTTTTCACTCGTTTTAATGTATCCTGTTCACTCTATAATGAAACACAAATCTTAAAAAAATACAATTACTTTCAGAAAAAAAGATGCATCGTTCATTTCTACTCAAATTAAAAGCTGGATTGTACTTAAAAGGCACTGGCTTCTATTTGGGAAAGTGCTGATAGAGTGTGTTGCAACAGGAGATCCAGAAGGGATTCTGGCTGACTTCTAAATTTCTCCAGGGACTGCTGAATAATGTTCGCGTCAGACACAGTTCAGCCCCTTTTAAATGAACGCAGCATATGCTCTCTCTTGTTATTTTTAACAAGGGTAATGATACAAGAGATATCAGAATAGATCCTTCCTTGCAGTTCCCAAATACATTGTGATTAATTCCTGGGTCAGAGAACAAGGGCATAGAGGAAGGTAAAGAAAATAAATTATTTAAAAACTATTTCTGATGTTTTCAGTGGGCAATCAACAACTCAATTGTTGTAAGCAGTAATTTGAAGTTTTACTATAATTTTGAATTGCCAAAATGGATGCTTTTACTTGTTCTTTTCATTAGTTTCCTAAAAGCATGCTTAACCTGAAACCCATAGTGGGTCCTTCTGAAGGCAAATTGATTGCTCAGAGGAGCAAAGATAAGTCTTTGCAGATATAGAGACTTGATTTTCAAAATTCTGTGGCTGTTAGAGAAGGGAGATTGCCTACAGAAGAACTGTTAACATCCTTTCCTACCTACAGTGATATTTAAAATCCCACTAGTGTTCAGGAATCAAATCATTGTGGGTTTAATGTCTGTTGTAGAGATGTAACTTTTGAAGTTAGTTTAAAAAACCCAAAACACCTCTATGATTTAAAAAATTACTTTAAAAAGGGTGAAGTAACTTTAATTATTTGTTTCTATACCTCTGCCTTGCAAGGGGACTGAAGAGTACAAATGACAGTTAAGTATGCCCAACAATGGTCACATAAGATCAGACTTCACAACACATTAATTCAATTCACCCTTAACGTACATCCAATTATAAATGACCAAACCTTTCTATTTCATTGAGGCGTCTCCTAAACTCTCTAGGCTCAGAAGACAAAAGCTCAGGATATTGAATAATTAAGCTCCTTAAGAGAAAAGAAAAATCAATTCCAATCTATCAGCTTAAATTCCATTTCCTCCAGCAATCCTGGCTGATGCAAAGCACAATTTAATCATCAAACAACCCTTGTTATCTTCCCAAATTTGTGGGATATCAGGTAAACCAAATTCTCAGGCTAAAGTGGATCAGAGCACACCAAGGACAAAACTAAATTAAAAATTAAGCATTTTTTTTTCCTGACAATGCTATGTTAGTGTCCCATTCTCCTTTCTTCTAAGATGTGCAATCCTGAGCTGCTCAGAGGACTCTTGCTGTATCACATGCAAAGGGGTTGTCTCCAAGCCCAGCAGTGCTCAGGGGACTGAGGGCTTTATAGATCAACATCAAATATTTCAGACTTCACCCAGACAAACTAATGGACGCTACCAGGCATTCACACAGAATGAACCTCCTGCTTTCACTTCAGACAAAGCTTTCAAAGAAAAGAGCATCCCTTGGAGAGCTGTGGCTGACAGCACCAACCAGGCCAAGCCTCTCCTTCACCGGCCAAGAGAAGTTTTGGCAGTGACTTCAGCAATAGCAAGACTAGGACTTTAATCCCCTTTAATTGTGTGATCCCATAGGGGATTTGTACTGCTTCAAAAGCAGTGTGTGCTGTGGTTTTGAGTCACCTGATCCACACTGTTTTCCTCTCTGTTTTCACAGCACTGTCACTGGCCAGCAGACTACTGGGCAGATCCACCAGCAGCTTTTGAAGGTCAGCAGGGCACTACCTGCTTTCACAGCCTCCGAGAGGCTATCTCAGGCCCTGGTTCCCCCAAGCATCCCACAGCTTCCTGCAGAGGTTGCTAATTACCAAACACCCATTATCCATTCTTATAACCCGGAGATAAAAAAAAAAAGAAAAGAAGGGGGGAGGGAGAGAAAAAAAGATTAAAAGAACAGTTCTGCAATAAAAGTGCTTTGAATTACCACATAGGACTCCTGGCTTCATTTCCTACAACCAGGAGACATTTTCAGCTGCCTGTCAAATTCACATCAATGGGTCTGTCCTCAGCACCCTCCTGCCTTGTCACATTGAGCTGAAGAGGCAGTGCAAGGACAGCAGCTGTAAGGTGTCTGGGGTCCAGGAAGGAAAGGGAAAATATGCCTGATGCCATTCAAAGCTGTTAATTTGGTAGGAGGTTGTAGAAGAGATGCACCATCAGAAGAGGCATGAGTAGTGCTGAACACTGTCCAATCTACCACTACAGCTGAGCAACCAGGAGGAATGCAGGAGAGGCAGGACTGGGAGACAGTGAGGGGATTAGGAAACACAATACTGGGATTCTTCTTCCATTTCCTCTCCTAAGGTAATTGGTCACGTCTAATTCAGTCAGACCCCTTGTCTAGACTGGCTGCTGGACTGAACAATCAGACCAAATCCATAATTTCATAACGTCTGATGAAAACAACCTTCACAAATGAAGCAGTGCAATGGTAGAGTGAATAAGGCATCTTGCTAATGACCCAGAGGTAAACCAGAGACTTACTTATACTCTTGCTGAGAACTGTTCTGTTCAATTCAGCTGTGTATTTGATCATTCAGGCTAAGGAATCAGCATAATACAAGGGATCTAAAATTTCAGTTGGAAATAATATTCAACTGGAACATTTAAAGCAGTGAAGCAAAGAGGCCTACAAAATTATTTCTTTGCAAGCCTAATTATACAGCATATACCAAACAATATCAGGAGCATTAATGGTGTATTAGGGCAAGAACATCATTATACGGATTTCAGGCAGCTTCAGTTTTCTGTAGCATAGGCAGCCCCTCTAGGCTGGTCAACCAGCCCACAGATTGTGTGGAATGTAATGATGGGTCTCAGCCTGGACAAGCACTAATAAACTTTTTTCCTTTCTTTTTTTTTCTTTTTTTTGTGAGCCCTTGATTCCATATGTCAGAATAACTCCAACGCATACATATTTCAGGTTGTCGCATTGAATAACTATCCTTAGACCTCATTTCTTATATTCTAGAACTTCACTGAGACCTAAAGAAAAGAGAAAGCTATTTCTATAGCGGCATAGGAAGCCTGCACTGCAGGCAAGCAGCCAGACAGGTCACATCTCAACACCGTCTGAGAACAGAACCAGTGTTATAAATATAGCCAAGGTGTTATACATATAGGAGTTAAAAAGAGACTTGTGTACTAAGTGGCTGCTTGACACAACACCAAAATGCTTCTGTTGTGGGGGTTAGGTCTCAAACATTTGCCACTTAGGATAGAGATTTCTTTGTCACCAGCAAATGAAGACTGATCAGCTGCTAACTTCAGCTCAGGAATACCACTAGTGATGGAGGATACCCAACATCTACTCAGCGACAGGGCTGCAAACCATCTGCAAAGTCTGGGGAAGCTGTCCTTGGACTCAGGCTCAGAGACCATTTACAATCTCTGTATTATTGTCATGCACAAGGAATAGGAAACCGTCTCTGTGGACCAAGGGTATATATACATTAAAAGATAGAACTACGAATGTCACCTTGAACTCTGCATGCGTGTGTGTGTGTACGTAAGCAGAAAGTATGTGCGGAAATGACTTACTAGAAAGAAAGACATCTGGGTTAAATGTTCTCTTCACTTAGTTAATCATAGGAAAGTGTCATTCTGAGGAACTTTGTGTATTAAGCCTTACTGAGGAAAGTGCTTTGTTCAAAAGTGATACGCACATATCAAATGTGAGAACACGAGTTCCCGTCTGACCTGTAAAATCCACCCTGTTATTTATGCAAGCTGCTGTCAGTTCATTTTTCACACACTCTCATAGTATTTTCCAATCTACGATGAATGCTAAGCAAGATGAGGCTTATTCCTTGACATGTCAGAGTAGTGAAGAAATTAAATTACCTCTTTGTGAGTTCCAAGTTCAATGTATCCACAGAGAGGGTGAAACGCTCCTGTGCCACAGACATAAACATGGGTTCGGTTGTAGGGCTGAAGAACCCTGATAAAATTGGCACATTCTGTCTATTGGGAAAAGAAAGAGAAAGGTTACTTTTAATGTTTATTCTTCTCTTTCACATGATACATTGTACTAGGTTATAGCCATAGTATTGGTGTATTCAAACTCCAAACTACTGTAGCAGAGACTGTTTACTAAATAGTTCAAAGCTGTGACGGCTACAATTTTGCAGTGGCTATCTACTAGGCAGTTCATCAATCAGACTCGCAAGCCTGCTATAGTGCTTACAGCCACGAGAAGCTATGTGGTTACAGCACAGTTTGGAGGATATCTACGCCGCCTGTGTTGTAGCAAACAACCCCTGTCAACAACTGGGCAGAGGTCAGAGAGCCACTGGGTTAAGCTGGCTACCAGTCCTCCTGCCTTTGCTCCCAATCCAGGGTTCTGCACAAGCTTTAACACCAAAGATTACATAATAGAAATCATTGTGGCGGACTGAAGGGCTTCGACATACTTCCAAGGGTATGTTTTGTGTATAAGTGAATTCTCTTTGCACGAACCACATCCTACTGGTCACTTTTATTTGGGCATTTCTGAGTCCTATGGCATGCCTGGGTCAGTTCTGGCTCTAGCTGGGCTTGGTCCTTGCTGGTAAATAGCACAGGCGGCTACTGCACGCTGCAAGGGTGCTACATGGGGTGGCAGGAAAAGCTTGCTGCAGCCTTCCCCAAAATTAAATACATACATATACATATAAGGTACTTAGGAGGGAATACACAAGAGCTATTCATATGTTCAAGCTACCACCCTACACCTAAGTGAAAGGCAAGCTGCAGAGACGGTGTAGGAAGCAAAAAGGAGATATTTATTATCTACGTCCAAAACAAATCTTCCCCTCTCTGGTCCCTTTCCTTTTGTCTTAGTGTAGAAATAGATCAGCACAAATCCTCCATATAGACCAGTATCAGAATTTTCCCAGTGCTCAGCAGAGGTGTTGTTTAGTTTTTGTCTGCTGTAAAGATAAGGGTAGCAATAAGTTAGGATAAAAAGTTGAAATTCCTCAGGCAGAGAGCTGAGTGAGTGTTTTGAGCTGGAGTCCACCTTGGTAACAGACAAGCTGCATAGAAACCACAAGATTTGTGGAGAGAAAAAGAAGAAATTTTATTATACAACTGGGAAATGTTTACATTTACAGTGGGCTTTAGACACGATGTAATCTGTGCTATGCAAAAGAGATATGAAAGTTTTATTGTATGTATGAATGCACCTTAAATACACTTCCTAAAGACTTCCTAAAGAAGATTCGTGGTTCCAGGGAAAAGCTAATGAGTCTGAGACTTTGTTTTAAACTTAATTGCAGCTGTCTGCAAATTAAGTTAATCTGTACTCTGCTCTGCTACTCTGTTTCGTTAATGAATTATAATGAAGTTACATTCAGGATATTCCCAAGTAAAAAGCAGCAGTTTGATGGGAAAGAAAGGATTTCAGGGGAGTATTGCCTGGGATTCATTTCAGAGGAAAGTCTGTTCATCTCTCAACTGCATTTATTACATACAAGGATGGCTTAGCATGATTGCTGCTTGCAATATTGGACATTTTTTCATGAAGCATTAATATTTAAAGTAAAAAATAGAAGTGTAACTTTTTTTTAAATTAAGAAAAAACACTTAGTTCATCAGTTCAGGAAAAAAGTGTAACCACAGCTTACTAACGCATTTTGTGCATTTAGAAACAAACACACAGATATATAATAATATTCTCAGCAATAATAAAAAAATATATACCATACTTACATGGGCATCTTTCCCAGCTAATTTGCATAATTCTACCTTTTCTTTTGCTGCAGGCCAGTAAATCTGTAACATAGTTAAAATAAGCAAAGATTATGAATATTATAAATTATCCTGTGACTGTAGTTTAACTAGTTCTTTGAATGAACAGTTAAAACAGATTTCTGCATGTTGAAGGAATTTGCATGTAAATTGAAATGAACATGACTTTGAATACAGGGTTCCATTACAAAAAGTGAAGAGGCTTTAAATCAAACCCCCTGTTCTTTGTTCATTTCTTCATTGGCTATACGGACTTTTAAAAAGTACTTAGTTGATCTGGCTAGCACACCTTGTCACCATTCTGAATTGTGTGTTTTTCTCAAGGATATGATGAGCCAAATCATCTTACTGACTGCAAAACAAGGCAAATTACATTTGTGATGAATTTGGTCCAGTGAACTTGGCAAAGCCGTTATAAAAAATACTTAGCTGTTACTGCCAATTTTCAAATGAAAAGAAGTTTTGTTCAAAAAACTAAAGGTAGCTTAAGGGAAATTTGTAGAACAAAAAGTACATTTGACAGAAATCAATAGCACACGGTTTAAAAATGTCGCCCATCAACACTAACTGAGTTTGCTGAGAAAATTACATAAAAGTTTAGAGGAGAATCATGTACCTCAGATAATTGGTAGCATATATTATTACTGTTTCTCTTTCTTCTTTCACTGCACTGCAGAATTCTGTAAACTAGGTTTTGGTGTAGATGGAGCCAGATGACAAATTACTATCAGTTACTGTAACCCCAATTATGTTAGTGAAGAAATATTCAATGAACAACAGCTCAGGTTCTGGCTCATTGGTTTCAATTAAACAGTCAAAATTGGATATTATTGAGTATATGTTTGATTCTATTAAATTCAAAATAGAAGCTAAATATAAAGTCTTCCAGAATCACCATGCTAAACATGGATCTTTTTTCCTTCTTGTTTTGGCAAAACAAAGTTATAGCCATTTCTCATGACTAATAATAACAACAACAACAAATCACACTAATTTTTGAGCAAATATCGGTTAGGAAATTGCCTCAAGACCCAGGAACCAGTACGCAGATTACTAGTAGTCACAGATGCTTTAGAGCAGTGTTGAGTCTCAAATCACACTTTATAAAATCTTAAATAGTGAATACATAGGAATAAAGAATTATTATAATATGCATGAGAAAAAAATCATCATCAAGGAAGGATGCACAACTCAACCACATGCAAGAGGAGTTAATTGCTGTTATATTCCCTTTCTCTCACCCAGCTGTTGGCACCTTGTAGGATGTGGCTTGCCACATACATAGGCTCAGTCCCACACTGGTAAGGAAAGTGAAAGAGTGCCCTGTGTCAAATAGCTTTATCACTGTCCAAAATCTACAGT
The DNA here is from genome assembly GCA_013401315.1 of Balaeniceps rex. Classification (NCBI taxonomy): domain Eukaryota; kingdom Metazoa; phylum Chordata; class Aves; order Pelecaniformes; family Balaenicipitidae; genus Balaeniceps; species Balaeniceps rex. The sequence continues at coordinate 24,704 of VYZW01022614.1, forward strand.
CCTCTCAGTTGTTCCTCTCAATCTGGAAACAGTCTTTTTATTTCACTTCTTCCTCCTCTCTTCCCAGTGAAAACGGATTATTGGCTTTCCGCAAGGAAATTAATTTCCTCTCAAGTGAATTTACAGTTACCTCTCCGATTAGAAGCTCTTAGTAAAGATAATGTATTTTAAGTTACTTAAACCTTAACCCTTTACAGCAATATTTACTTAAAGTCAGAGATAAGGCAGTATAAGTACATCTCAGCACCAGAGCACAAATTTACTTTCCCAGAGCATTTTCTCAGAATGATGTCATGATAGCATCCAGGTATGAAAATGCAATCTGAAATCAGCCGTGTCAGTGTGTCCAGA